>JAMKCH010011342.1:0-91711 GCA_023653785.1 Ophioderma brevispina
ATGCATGCAAATGAAACTAAATATCAAATATCTCCGGAAAACGAATGGGTTCTATGGAGATTTTTGCATCAGAGGGTTCGTTACTATGTTTTGTTTTGAATATGTATCGCAATTGGGTCTGAACCTATAGAACCTAGCGAGAAAATTGAACGTTTTTGTCGGGTACTTCGGTGCTCGCAAACACGGAAAAGTGAACACGCAATCGCTACGGGCCGCATCCCTTTTTCCCACAATGCCTTTCGGTATTATTCCAGTCTTGAGAATTTTCAAACGCTGGTTTCAATTACGCCAACTTTTTTTTTCAATTTTAGAAACAGGATATACGTACTTACCGTTTTGAACAATTTAAATTACTTGCAACCAAAAAAAAAACCGTCGGAACCAGTGAGCAACCAATGGTTGCATTTTGAAACTAACCCTAAATTGGTATTTTCTTACGCCAAAGAACAAAACATTGCAACAATAGAATTCTATGTAAATAGTTTATATCACCATCCGAGTTGGTTACAAAGCGGCGCCTTTTTATGATTAAATGTTTGGCTATCCAACCCGTCCAGTTTTAACCATATTGTATTGTATTTGCTATTGTTGCTATTGTATCATAAATTTCTCTCATATTTGTATTTATTCATGACAGTAATTCACAGAGATTATTAGCAACTCAATTTCTCTATTATATCTTCTAAATATCACATCATACCTTTATTTTTTTAAGTATTTGTTGTTGAAGTAATAATATGCAATATGCTGGCCTGAAGTAGCTGATTTTATTTTACTGATTTCCTACCATTATGCAGAATACAAGTGCAGTTACGGAGAGTATAAGTGCTTTGATGGCTGGTGCACTGATTATGCCTTGAAATGTAATGGGCATGAAGATGGGTGTTCCGATGGATCCGACGAATGGTTTTGCGGTAAATATTTTTTTCAATCTTTCAATCAATCAATTTTATTTGAACTTCATCATCACAGCATACACGACAAGAAGCATGCAATACAGAGTAAAATTCAATATGAAAAAGTAATGTACAAACAGCAAATATTATGGCCTAAAGTAGAATTAGCCATTCTCTGTTTCTGGAAAGAGAGCCTATTATAATTGATTGGAACACATTATTTTCGAATAAATCGCAGATATGGTAATAAAAAGAAACTGCTGTTAACATAAAATAATAATAATAATAATAATATAGGTTTTCCCAGTTAATTTCGCACTTGTGTAGTTGATTTTAATAAAACAACAATTGGATTTCCGTCCTAAAAATGTTGAGATCGCGAAGAACGCAAATCCGATTTAACTTTTCAGTAACCGATGTTCATTTTTTTTTGTGTAATTGATTTCACTGTGTGTCGTTGATATTCGTCAATTCCGTTGACAAATTCGTCGAGCGTGGCGATGACTACTGCATAGAACAGCAATTTACTCTTTTATATTGATTTTAAGAATCTTGTCTTTCATAATTCGTCGGTAATCTGTTAGATGAATAAAGTGTTTCTTTCTTGATTGGTTCTCACCTTATAGGCCATATATCCAATTAATAGTGCCTGTAAAAGCAGAAAAAGCAGGGTGGCCTTTCGTCTAAACTCAGCCCTTTTCATAAATTAACACTTATTTGAAGGTACATAAGGGGGAGGGAAAAACATTTTAGAACCCTCCCCCAAAGAACTATTTTTAATGTGATAAAATAGGCCACACACACGTGAATAAATGAAAAGAAGACGATATGAATACCAATGAAAAACGACGAATTTGCTTTTTTAAAATCGATGGCCTTGATATTGACGGACGAATTCGACGAGCAGTTGGACGAAATCAATGACCCAAAGTTGAAGAAATACAATGACACAAAATGAAAATCGTTACCAAAAATTATATTGGGTTTTTGCGTTTCTCGTTATTCACATTTTTAGGACGAATTCCAATTGTCTGTTTTATTAAAATCAATTAAATAAGTGCGAAATTAACTTGGAAAACCTATAATAATAATAATAAACATTAATAAAGCGCCAGACTTCGGCCCGAAGGTCGCTCACTGCGCTGTTGCCTAATTATTATTACGCTGCCATTAGGAAATCACGATCATTTCAACAATCAAACAAATAACACCAATAAAGGAGAAGAAGGTTTGTTGGTGCTTGAAAACTTCACTAATATTTGACGAAATCACTTAATGACTTTAAATTCACAAAATATTTCCCTGCTAACAAATTTTGGGTATGTACTCTTTCAATGCAGAGTTAAAAAAGAATACCTCAAGATTTGGAAATATTCATATTGAGTAATATTTAGAGTAAAATTAAACTACCACCTACAGTCACCTACACTGCTTAGTCCCAACAAATGAATCGGAATATTCGTTTTGATATGGTAGACCTTTATGTGTCGTATAACAGTGCTAAGGATAGTGTGGTAAATAAAAATTCCGGATCCGGTATTTTATTACAAATTTGTGATTTTCTATATGAAGGACGTCGATTTGAGCTTCTCTATTTAGTTAATATGTGGACAAGCAATATGTAAAATGCAAAATAGCGATTTGTTAGAAAATTGAGGGCGGCATCATCTAAAAATCTCTGAGTCGGCCTTTAAAGAGACATTCAGCGATTTGATGGGAAGGATGGGAAGGGCGCCCTCAATTTTTACAAGTGAACTTTAAACTTGGTAAAGTGGAGAGATGGAGATTGAAATGAAAATATTTGAAGGCGCAAATTCCGATTTATGTCTATAGGGTTGATATGAGAGCCTGGTACTCTCCCCCACAAGTATCGTGGGAAACAAACTTGCGGTTTTGATGGTAGAAAAAAATAATGCATATTAGAAGGCCTTATTCAATACTCTGCTAATATTGATGGTTAACCATGATTAACCATTAAACGGCATATTTTGTCTCTATCTTAGGATTGAAATGTATTTAAAGGCTGAAATTTCAGGATAACAATGAGAAAATACACAGCCTTTCATCTTATATCTTAATCGATACTACTTCCGGGTACATCAGGGGTTTCGGAACACGCAGCTTTAAAGAGAAAATAGTGAATAGCTATCGTTTGAGATTAGTCACCTGTTCAAGGTCCTCGGCAAAAATCCTATATTGTTTAAACCATATTTTAGCAGAATGTAACTAATAGTGCTATATCGCTGATCTTACGGGCTATTTGATCCCGGTATTTGCTATTCAATCCTGAATCATACTGTTCTTTTTTTCCAAGATGGTAATTTGCAGGCATTTGATCTCTTCCCGTACGTGAAACTGCAACCATCGTATGTAAGACATACATTTGTAGTAGATGATGAAGAAGAATGTGCTACCGAGTGCCTGACAATTGGCAATTTCACCTGTTTGGCATTTGATATACATTACGTCAGTGAGACACAGAGAATGTGTAGTCTCGGTGGGTCTGATTTCCAAGTGCAATCAACGGACGAACTTGATATTCAGAATTTTCAAATTCAAAAAATGCCAAGTAAGTAAAACAACAAACGACATCGGCAACTAAATCCTGTCAATCATAAAATTAATTGAAGTGCGAGGATTGTATGTAAACCTCTCAAAAAGTTTGGATACGTCTTCTACTTATTTATATCCTAATTTAAAAAAATCTTTGTATAGTTGTGTACATAGCAGAACAAAACTCATTTCTCCAGCTTTTAAAGGACACCCATTTGTAACAATGACTTGTTTCACGCCTGAGTACCTATTCATTGATGGAGGAGGGTCTCAATTCGCTGATGTAGAGCACCTTAAAATAAGACCGTTGCCAGGTCAGCTGGCTCACGCCAACTTTGGTTCGAGCAACTTATCACATTGATCACAACACAAATCCCAGTCCAAAGAACATCAGAAAAACCCATAGCTGCCCTTTGAGGTTAGCGAGGAAGACCTGCTCCTGGAGCATGGTTGGTGGTCAAAAATTACAGCGTGCAATAAGATCACTGAACTTGTATTTCATCTCAGGGGCGGATCCAGGATTTGAAAAACGTCAGAATTACCGGGGGCTGAAGGCTGAAACTTGTCCAAAATGGGCTGATTTTGCAGAATTACCGGGAGGCGCGCGCCCCCTCCGCCCCCTCCCTAGATCCGCGCCTGATTAACCCCGGCAATATGAACATTTAGGTCGGTCTCTCATTCCATTTTTCTCGGTTGAATATCTAATGTTTTTATTCTGCCTCTATTTGATTAATTGTCTCTTTCCTTTATTAGTGCCTGGCAGCACGTTGACGGAGCCATCGGGAAGATTCGCAACTCCTAAATGGCTGCCGCAATTACCTTCAAAAACCTCTACTGAGACTTTCTTTTGGGTTATTGGTTACGTGGGATATACAGATATTGTTACATTGCAATTTATTACCGTGCACCATGATGGCCAATTATGTTCAGATCCGACAAATACAAACAATGTTGTAATGCGGTCAGGTTCTGAGCCGACATCGCCTGTTCAATTCCAGTATTGCCTCAGTGAACTCCAACCTGGTATCCCTATTGTTATTAGGAATTCAGTGATGAGGGTAGAATTCAACACAGATGACCCGAAAGAGTACGGTTTTATTGCAGAATATACAACTGGTAAGTAAAACCAGCCCTCGAGATCAGTAAGTCTTAATAATTTGTACAATGTTAAGTGTCCATCGTGGAAAAAGCTGACAAAATTGTTCCACTACTAAAACAGTTTTTTTCAATCGGAATGCCATGTTGAAATCACGATGAAATCACACTCTAACCAATTATTCAAACACAAAGACATTGGATGAGAGAAAAGATTATTTTTTAACATTCAGGAAATTCTCATTTTCTTGATAATATATTTATCATAAGGGTATTATGAAATGGGGCTTATTACTTATTACCAGCGCAGTATATGATGTCCTCACTTCGCCAACAAAGAAATGGCATTGGAGATGCTACCTAGAAGAAGAAGAGACTTACTGCTTTGCCTCAAATGACAAGTCATCAAAGCCATAGAAAAACTGAAGTCTGCAGCAAGAAGCACCGTACTAAATCCACCAAAGCTCCAAGCAGCACCTTGATGCTGCTAGGCTGCACTCGATGATGTCCCTTACAATGTGGTGTCTTTGAGGACCTGTTAAGTCCAAGGCTGAAAAAGCCACTGACCCCTACATCTTGCAACAGCCATGCTGCTGTCTTGGGAGGCCTTGAGTGACCTGACCGCATAAAAGGCCCCCCCACCTAAAAGAATCAAAGATGAAACCACTGAAGTTGCCTTGGACATGTGGTTTCATCACTTTGTAGTGTCTCTACTTGGCAATCCAGTTCAGAATAACCCTAACCTTGATGAACCTTTCTTCAATCACACGATAAGCAGACACCCTTCCATCCAGACTGGACCTCTCACTATAGAGGAGCTTCAGATCTCCTTAAGGAACTGAACAACACCAGACACCGGTCCGACAACATTCCTGCAGTATCTGGAAAATCCACTATCCATGAATCAACCGTTAGAATTTTGTACCAACGGCTTACTGTATTTTGCGAAACTAAAAGAAACCGAACGCCCATTGAATTACAACAACACGCTTTATTCCGTTAATCATTGTATGCAGGCATGCCGTAATAAAGCGTGTAAGTCCAATGGGGGTTTTTGTTTCGTTCTTCGCAAATACAGTAAGAGCCTTTTGTTACAACACCTACATGGGAAACAAACCAGCTCAACATCATTCATTATTCCTCTAAAAAGAAAGGCGCCCTCCAACAACCCCCAAAATACAGTGGGAATCAACTGTCAACCACGGCCTCTAAGATCTACAACTCCATGCTGCTCAACAGAATCACTCCTCACATCGATCCCATTATCAGACGGAACAGAACGGTTTTCGCAAAGGCAATCACACTACCTCAGATACTTGCCCTCAGAAGGATCATTGAAGAGTTGGGAATTTCCAAGATAAAAGCTTCAATTGTGTTATGAAGATTTTTCCAAGGCTTTTGACAGTGTAAAACAAAAGTATGCTGCATATTCTCACCAACTACGGTGTCCCAAGATAGACTGTCAAGGCAATTGCCATCATGTATTAATAACCCACATAGCTTTGTGCAGACAACGACAAAGGACTCACCATCAACCAAGCGTGTCTAGACGTCAAGCAAAGTCAGTATCTCACAGACCTTGACTTTGCCGATGAGTAGCTGTAACAGCTGATCTGATATGTGGTGCACAAACTACTAACATCACTTGATAATGCTGCAGACAAAGTCGCCTACATCTAAATGCCAAGGAAGCTAAATATATTAACTGTCAATTAGGAAAATGATCATCAACCTATCTGCACACAGATGGAGCCAACTCAAAGAGGTCAGGACTTCCCCCCAAATATCTAGGGGTCCTATTTTGCCGACAGCAAGAAGACTTCAGTCACGCAAAGGACAAGCTTGGAATGCCTGCAATCAACTACACCACTTATGGCAATCTGGTCTCTCCAATTCAACCAAGCAAAAGTTCTTTAGAGCTTGGTAGAGAGTATCCTGTTAGATGGAGCTGAGACCTGGACCATGAAGAAAGAGCTCCAGGATACTGGATGGCACCTACAGCAGGCTTCGTATGCGAGTACAAAACATATCTGGCGTGAGCGCAAGACCAAAGCACATATATTATATATATCCCTCCAATTTTCCTCTTCTTTGCCAATGCCGTGGCACGATTTGCCGGTCACTGTCATCGTGCGATTGATCAAGTATCTCAGACGTCACATGTTTGGAAGTTCCATGCCAACACAGGGGTTGTCGCCCCTTTAACTACATTGATTTGATTTGCTTGAGACATCCAGCAGATCCATCTAACATCCCAACTTAATGAAAACAGGGACATTTGGCGGCTACTGGTTACAGCTCTCGCTGCGGGCCGTTCGATAGATTACTGTTATAGTATCGTCATTTTGAGATTAAAATATTATTTTATTTCTGTATGTGATTGTTAGAAAAGATTCCTAGCAGGGAAAGTACCCTGGTTTATTATGCAAGGATAAAAATGTAATTCCCCTAGTGCTTATTGAATGTTTCCATTTTTACAGGTTAAGAACATTTCTAGAAAAGCTACTAAATAGCTTGGGATTTTCCCAGTAAGGTGCATGTTAAAGAATTCCATGGTATTTTCCAATGATATCATCACTGTGTCTTCCAATTGGACAATGTAGGCGATGTTTATTGCATGATGCCACTTGTAATAGCCTATTTATGGGACAATCTGCCTTGGAATATTACAAATCAGGCTGTTTTTAGCTCTTGGCCCAGTATTTAAATTAGATCTGCAAGGTGCTAAATCAGTGCAGTCCACGACCAGGATTGATAAAAGATACACGTAAGCGTTAAGCTATATTTCGTCTTTGAAGCCAAAAGTGGCGGGAATCAAAATCAGAGTCTAAATTGTGGTCCTACATGTGGACAATTTTGCGATAGACGGAATTCGTGGCGAATTCGTGGTTTATCCTGGACTCATTACTGCAGAATATTTACGCCAAGGGGACCTATAAAAACTTGTCTTAACTGCCGTCAACGTTTATCTTCAGGCTGCTCCGAAGAATAAACATATATTTACTGAGGAGTCGTCCCTCGGATTTATTATCTGGAATATTATATTGTGCAAGACTTCATTTGAAATCTTCACCGTAAAGGCAAGATTTTAGTTTTACCGTGGAAAATTTCTGATAACAAGCTGAAAATGTCAGGATTGGTGCAGAAATGTGTCTAGAATAACATCTAAAAGTCCCCTAAAATCCTCTTTTGTGCTTTTCAGAAATAAGGGGGCAAGTTTGTACAGGGGTAAAATTACAATATTAGAATTGTCCTTAAATGTGTTCCCAGCAAATCATACAATCAACAGGGGGGGGACCATGGGCCCAAGGAGCAGAAAAGGGATAGGGGTGCCCGAGCGACAAACCGGAGGGGAGGACGACAGACGAAGCCGGCAGGCAATCCGGGGGGGGGAAAGAGGGTAAAAGGGAGCCAAGGGCGGGGAAACCAAGAAGGCAAATTGCTCGTGGAGAGTCATATTAAACAGAAAGGTTTTCATCAAATCACCTACAGGATCATATTTGACATATAAGTGCAGAAAGCAGTGACCCCCAATAGAGCCTGTAGAGCATCACACTTGGCCCCTGAATTTTGAAAGTAATGACCATCACCTGGTTAAATATTCATTTGGTGTTCATGACAACTAGATAAAATTGCCACATCTTTTCAGAAGAATCCTACCATTCTGAAAATTTACCCCCGGATGACCTTGGAATGGCCTTTTTACCATATAGTTATTAAACTAGAAGCCAGAGCTCGGGCAAACTATACCTTTTTTTTTTTTAATCCTTGTGACATGACAAAAATGGTGGAACACATTTAAGGACAATTGAATATTTCGTAATTTTTAACCCTGTAACAACTGTGCCCCCTTATGTTCTGAAAAGCACAAAGAGGATTTTGGGGACTTTTAGTATATTAATGCTAGCACATTTCCTGCACCAATTCTACATTTCAGCTTGTTCCCAGAAATTTCCTCCTTTCCATTGTTTATTTTATTAAACTCTTGGCCTATAAGGTCATATCATCGTTGAACTGCAACATCTTTGAAATCTAAAATTTAGACATCACATCTAGGTGGACATTTAGATCGTACATTTTAAGGTCATTCCTGTGTATTGCTTGTGATATGCATTGTAATTTAGACATTCCAAATTCTTGCACCAATCGTTTTTAATCCAAACCAAAATAAAAAATAATGTAAAATTCAGATAATTTGTGGGCCAAGGCTCTTTGGTTTGTGTTTAAAAGTATTTCTAACTGTGCCATCCTTGAAATCCGTAACACTCACATGTGCATGGTATTGGCAGAACGAGGCTTATGAACATACGATATTCATCACTACATCCCTCACGGACAGTTTTCTGGTTCTTGCAGATGGGCTCAAATCTGCTTTTGTATCAATACTTTTGGCATCGTAACCAGGAATTTAAGTAAAATTGAGAATCGCTGAGAAAGTCTGCAAAATATAACCACCCAATAGTGGGAATCTTGTCGATACCATTACTCCAAAACTGAAAAATATGAGTTAAATTTGAAATATAAAGGTAACGAAATGTAATTTGGGGTTGATTTACGAAAGCCCTTAGAAATCTTTATCTCAAATTTTTGTCATTTCGACTTCTATTAGCATGCCTTGAAAATGTTCTGTGTAGATCAGCGTGGTCAGCCAGGCAATCATCACAAGTATTTCTATGGTCTCATAAATGGTTGGCTAAAATGGCTATAGAGGACAGGATGATGAGTAAAGGATCCACTATCAACGCGGGCTGTAATTTTTCTATGCTTGCGAAAAGCACTGCACTGTACAGCTACAAACTTATGCTCAGGTTTCCGCCAATGACTTTTATAATGGAACTACCATTCAATTTAACGGTTGTGTCTATTAAAATGGTTCCACGTGGTAGATAAATTATTTTTTTTTCCTGATGAAACCAGATTGTAATCAGGTTAATAGTAAATTAAGTTGGTTTTGTTAATATTTCACGTTGCTGTGAGTACGTATTTGGTTCACAGTTAAGAAAGTTGCATTTCGACATTTCCGGGTGTATACGGGTGAGTAAAAATCACTTTTGAAAAATGAATCTTGTTCCTAGGTACCCAATATTAATGGGGAGTTGTAACATGCACTTGTGTTCTCCCTTGTTTTGTTGGGCACTTCATTTCAGCCAAATTGTTTCATGCAGGGACTGACAATTCGGCAAAAAGGTGAACATAGGGGAATGGGACTTGCGCCAACTGGAACAAATAAAAATCACACCACCAAAATTACCAAACAAAATGATATTGATTACAACGTACGGGGTATACATTAACGGAGTTTCAAATTTGATAGTCCTTCAACATGCCCCCACAGCGATCAATACATAGCTGAGCTCTAGCCTTTTTTAGCATCTGTGCAACTGCCGTAGAACCATCTGTTGGTCATGCTTAAGGATATCATCCCGGGGCCACTCTCAATGGTAAGGGGGTATCATCCGTGTTCAAGCAATCACAAAAAAGCACCCTAAATACTCTTTTCGAAGCTGGAATTTTCACCCCTAAAAACGTATCAGCAGCGCAATTAAACAAGTACTTGATGGAATTTTGGCCCTAACCAAGTATCAGTACTCTTAAATGCAAAAGAGTGAATTCACTCTTTTAGAGTGACTAAAGGGCCAACTCCAAAAAGAGTGAATTTATACGTATAAGAAATTTTGGGTTCGACTTTTCTTGATAACTGACAACAAATGATATCATTTTATCATTGCTAAATATCAAGAGTAAATTTGCCAAAACCAAATTTTCACTCTTTTCAGAGTGAGCCGGTAGTGAAGTCACTCTAAAAGAGTGAAATTCACTCTTTGAATTTAGGAGTTAGCGCCGCAATGTTGCTACCCTAAACAAGATTTGTCTTTCTCCCTACCCTAAGCAAGTAATGATGCTATTCTTATCACATTTTACGTAAAAACCAAAAACCAGATTCGTTTGGACAGCAGACAGATTGTCTGCGCTTGGGTGTTTGTAACCAGAGAAAATATCTGAGATGATAGTTAAATTTTCAGCCGAAAGAATTGTACCGAGGGGAAAGGTATTAAAAGGGGAATGCATTTGAGCCAGGGGCGTATCCAGCAATTCTCAGGACGGCGACACGACTAGTTGAAAAAAAGTCGACGATATGGCTGCTTGAGCCGGCCTGCGCTGCTACATGCAATCTTCACTTTCCAAAGTTACATTTTTATGCGAATTGATAGAAATAAGTTGAAATTTGTAAGTGATTCACTATATAGCAAATATAGTATGTAAGAAATGGGCTTAGAAAAAGTAAAAAAAAATGGGCTTATGAAAGTAAACCGACTTGATGGGTTAAAATGTCACAAGAATTCATATAGGAAGTGGCGCGGGAGGGGGTGGCCGCTTCTCTCTAGCGCGAAAGCGCGGAACCATTGCAGCACTGTTTGCTTTACGAAATACATTTTCTCATGCAAATTTGATAAACAACAATTTGATATTTGTAAAGGTAAACTTTAAAATGCATATAGGCCAAATGATCGACGTTTCGTTAAAACAATTTAACATATAGTTCATGATGTAAGGGTTTATTTGAACGAAACCATAAATTAAAGGTGTTCCTGGAGAGCTCGTAAGCGGCACGGGGTGTGGGTCGCAGAAAACCTGAGGATTTAGTTTTTCAAGACATTTTCCTATGGGTCTAAGGATCGGAGATTCGCATTTAGAGAAAGTTATTTTCGGCACTTATTTCCGCATTTGCAGCGAAGCGATTCAATCGACATTTTCCCCTGAAAAATTGCCGAATCGCGCTAATTAGGCACCCAATTATGTCCCAAAAGTTATTTTAAGAATTATTATAAATACTAACCTGACATTAAAGTACATTCATTAACTGAGTTTTAATTGCTAAACATTGTCCGTTTCATGGGTTATAAGTGATATAGAACAATTGGTATTAAGACATAATCAGGCAATCACAAAAGGAGGAGTCTTGATCAATCTAACCACTAGGCCTGTACTAAAAAACATGTGTATGGTTTCTTTACCGCGCATAGCGCGGAGGAAAATTTTGGAAATTTCGGGATTTGAAAGCTCAGTTTTGAAGGCACGTACAGACTTCCGGAACACTTTTTACAAGTTTTTTTTTTATGCTGAAACGAATATGGACCATAAATGCGTAATTCTCATTTAAAAATAATAAACCCTTTTCTCTTGATTTTGGGTGATTTTAGAACCCTTTTCACAATACGTATGTAACGTGCCTGATCCTGAAAAACTACGCCCTTTTTTACTGAATTCTGGACAACGGGAAATTTTTGATACCCCCTTGTCTATTAAACTGATCCCCCCGGGTATCCACTTCACAGGCAAATCTTAGTATCCAGACTTGCGGAGAGTTGTGTACACGCGAGACTTCAATAGCCCCATAAACAGAGTTCAGAGGTCCAGTCTGGTCAATCTTGGGGGAGGGATTCTACCTCATGCTTTAAGGCCATTAACCTGTTTCCAATAACTGTTGTAACAATCTTACCCAATGCTTTGTTCGCTGTGCAGGAGCACACCGTCCTGTCCACTAGAGATGTCTAAATTGTCCGATTTGCTGTTTGACAATAGCTGTCTCCAACGTTTGGACACAATTATAACCGACATCGTTGTGTAAAATTAATTGAGATATGACTCACACATCCAGCCCCAAAATCCGCCAATTCTTTTGTACGTCTCTACCACGCTTGAGCACATAAATTAAAAATTCGCGCTTAATGTGCCACATTCATCTAAATAAATGTGCAGATACGCGCTTTAATTTGCACATTTGCGAATTCAGCGGGAAGCTCCAGCTGCGGCTGCCAGTAAGCTAGTATAATATAATGAATAATTATTATTATTATTGAAAATTGCTTGAGTATTTTTCTTTTCAGGACATCCCTTATTACTATTTCTCGGTTCATTTTCAACTGCGTTCTGAACGTCGTCCTTGATTGATGAGGTCCCTTGAGTTTGAAGGTACATTGCACTTTCCTATAAATGAATTGGCCTATATGTGCAAAATTATGTCTTTACGTTAGCCACGTATTCAATTGTCATATAGGTTCTCGTGTACAGATACCAATAGCCAGCACCATTTCATCACTAACTACCCCGCACTACCCTAATGAATGTTGACATGTTGGGTACAAAATTACAACAGCTCACAAACCACATGGCGTCCAACTGGAAGTAAATGCTTTTGATCTCGAGCCTGGCCTTGGAGACTACAGCTAAAGCTTTAGCTACTACAGTTATTATGATTTGTTAGAGTGTCCGTTTGATTACTTGAGTTTATACAACGGACCAGAGGCCGATGAAAATCGGCTTATCGGCGTGTATTGCGGAACCGATATCCCGCCTGTTTTTAGGTCTACTGGAAGACAGCTGTATCTGAAATTCAAGTCAGATGAATCCATCACAAGCAGAGGTTTTGAAGCTTCTTTTACATTTGTTGAAATCCCTGATCCTGTTAACGGTAAATATCAACTTAAAGTTAAGGATCGTTCCTGGGTTGGCATCCAAAGAGTAAATCGTGGTTACACTGCAAAAACAGTGATTAGAAATTAAACACTTTTCTAAACACTATTTTGCTCCACGTTTCTAAACATTTTAAAATATCTGTTTAATATCTAAACACCTTATATCTAAACATGTTTAAAATATAAACATGTTTAGGGATATGACAGGTGTTTTAGACATTTGACGGCAAGTGTTTATCGATTTGAAATGTTTAATTCCTAAACAGTAATTTGCACCACATTTCTAAACACTGTTTTTGCAGTGTACGCTATGACTTAGATTGGATTTTTGTTAACGCAGGATAATGTCAAACTGAACTTTTATTCCGTAAAATAAAATTGGGTGACGTGCTATCCTTAAAGGGACATAATGGCATGAAAAAATTGACATAATGAAAAGGACCCTTACTGAAATCACTTCCACGAGTTTGAAAACAATTTGGATGTTTACATTCTGTAAAAACAGGAAGAGTTCCAGGGGGAGGTGGCAGTTTGTGGCAATTTCTGGAACAAGGATGCTGACATTACTGCCAGCTTTTGCCAAACTTGAAAAGCATGTTGTCATCAGCTCACAGACCATTGCTATTGTATATGTGCTAATCCGGGCTAACCCATCTTTCACTTGCCAGACCAATACCTTACAACAAGACTAAGTACAATGCCTGAATCCCGGTCTGAATGCTTTTGAATTGTGTCGCAAACATGCTAGATACAATGTAAATTCTGTCAGGGATGTAAACACCTTGCTTTTCTGTTCCAGAAATTGCCACAAACTGCCACCTCCCCCCTGGAACTCTTCCTGTTTTTACTGTTTTTACAGAATGTGCAAAAAAATGCAAATGGTGCGCCCGCAGGCGGAGTGCCCATCTCTCTGTCATTGGCGTTTGGGCCAGACTCCCTCATATAACGTTGCTGTGGGGGGTTCGCCACTCCTCCCGCACAGCGAGTCTGTTTTGCATTCCCAGCATATGCCGGTACCCATTTATACTCCTGGGTGGAGAGAGGCAAGCGAGGTAAAGTGCCTTGCCCAAGTGCACAACACATTGGCGACAGCGGGGCTCGAACCCACAACCTTATGCTTATGAGGCGAGCGCTGATCCACTGCACCACATGTAAACATCCAAATTGTTTTCAAACTCGTGGAAGTGATTTCAGTAAGGGTCCTTTTCATTATGTCAATTTTTTTCATGCCATTATGTCCCTTTAAACTAATTTTATTTTGTATTTAACCTTGTGGAATGTCCTGCAATTATAACAAAGTTTTTCCATCGAAGATGGTCTAAAATCGGAGTAGATAAAAGGCACTACATTGCAAGTTACCCAAGCATATGTGTAGCAAGCAAATGATTGGCAGAATATCACAGTCATGCACAGAGTTGGGTGGTTGTCTCATGTAGCAGTGCAAAGTCCTCTGGTTCCAATTATTTTAAGAATTAAGGACATGGTATATGCCTACTAGGAAATTCATTTACATTTCCTAAGCAGCTAGAAACAAACTTTTGATTGGATGACAGCGCACCCATCACAGTGGATAACTTCTCAGTTCGTTGATATGTAATGGATGACATGGCCCATGGTTTTGAGAGTACCATTATGTGTACAATGCCCAGATAGCACACACTATGAGTTACAATATGCTCATCAACCAAGGGCACAGTTCAGTGGGTTGTACTTGTACATGCATTGACATGAACTGATCTTGTGTATTCTAGGTATCATATATTATACACAACACTCAATGGTGTGTTTTCTAAATACATGGTGAATGAAAGCTATTGAACTGTGGTCCTGGTCCTTGGAGTTGATATTTCATTGCCTCATAGTGACAAGCATTGTTTTAAAACCTGTTTCCTGTAAGTTTGAATTTTTGTAATCTCGGTGCAATGGACTGTGGTTCAAATATTTAGAATCTATTTGATTGATAAACTACCCACAATGTTCCACATTGATGAACAATCATAACAGAGGGCACTCACCTATGAAATGGATATGGCTGTATAAAGGCTGGAATTTCCAAACCAGTGGTATTTCAAAATTAAAGGTTGATATCTGAAGTACATACTGTGGTTATATCATCTCTCTAATATACAAGAGGGTTTTCCTATGATCTCAAGTATTTACACTAACATATTAAGTACTGACATCCTCGTTAAGCGATGGTTGTCTTTTTAAAAGACTATTCTTGTTTAGTATTATTCAGGACCCCATAGAAATATGCAAGCATACAAAATTATTCCATAGAAATATGCAAGCATACACATATATATTCCCCTTACCACACACACGCAAATTATGACAATAATAAATGACTTAACAATGGAACAGTAAATTTGTTTTAGAATGTATACAAATATTTACTCTTGTATGGTTACTTATAAAAAATAAGCATACCTCTCAAGCTTACGGTTTAAAATGTTTGACGGCATTCAGCACTTTTTCCAGACAAAATCGGTATCTCCGACCGAAAATCATGATTTTTAGAAAACAAAAGCAATATCAAACATATTTAAAACTTACTGAATATCATTTTTTTTTCATGAAATGTCTCGTCATTTCCTTGCATTTGATATCAAATATGTGGGAGTTGTGACAACTTGTATAAATCAAAATACCAAACATTTTCATTTTGGTCAGAGTGCAACATTTGTATGGAATTAATTATGATATAATATTACTTCCCATTTCAATTTTCTCATTTGGGTCTACGTTGGAGCCGGCATTTTCGGCGCCCTACTACTTATCGCGGTCATCGGCATTATGTACAAATCGTGTTGCAAAACGAATGGAAAAATAGACTCAAATACAAACAAGTAAATACTTTTTCTTTATATTGAGACAATAACCAATAAAACACTTTACAATAATTGATCAACATAATAATATTTGTTTTTGTTAGAATATATATTCTTGCTAAATATTGAGGCATAAATATTTGTTTTGGTTGCCTGTCAAGGCCTGGTTAGAAATACACTTTAAAGCGGCACTGGCACATATTCACAGAATATGAAATTTCTTCAATTTGCTCTCAAATGATAGTCGAAGCCATTGGAAGAATACAGAGATGTTTTACACATAAATAACATACCCGAAAATAGATAGGGAATTGTTAAAAGGCTAAAGACATCCAGGTAATTTGTAGGCTGACTTTTAAATAGCGCCCTTATGGGTAAACAGAACGATCTAAAAATAAAATGACTCCGGAGTTATTTATTGAGCAGACGACAGAATGGCGTTTAACAAAAGAAAACACACGCCGGAGTTGATTCCCACGGCATCCACACCGTTTAACTGGTCTGTGAGCTTTGTGGTTTTAATACCAATGAGTACGAGTCTGTGATATTCATGTAATAGACACGTTGTTGATTAAAATTACGGCAAAGTTAAAAATTACAGGTGAGGGTATAAAAGCTTTACAAGCATGCAAAAATATCAATTTTGAAGACGCACTATTTTTCAAATGTGCCAGTGTCTCTTAAATAAATGAGCATTAACGATCTATTTTTTTACTTTTTGTTAATGAAATGATTGGTTCAAGAATTTCGAATGTCCAAAAACAAGTCCAATGCTGACAATAATCTTTACACCCAATACTTGTTCTAGAAATGTCCACTCTGATGTGAGGACTTATGTCCAGAATTAAAGGTGTTGCATTTGATTCCCAAAGTTAAAGCTCCCTAGACTAAATTCAACTGCTTTAAAAGCAGGGGGATTTTGCGACAGCAGATTCCTTATGTGTGTCAGTCTGTGTGTCTCACAGACTCCGTGATTTTTTTCAGAAATGCATTTAAATGCATTTAAAGGTCCCAGGAAATGCAAATAGAATTGATGTGGTTTGTATCAAGTCTACAAAGAGGGACCAGTAAGCATTCAATATTTGGGTTGGTGATGACATCATTAGTGAAACTATTGATTTTTCAGAGAGTAATAGAAAATTCCAGGTGACTGGTCTGAATCTATTCATGACACTGACTGAAAATCAATAGTTTCACTAATGATGTCACTGGTAGTGTATTCTTTTTTCTGGCCCTGTTTATTGGAATGGAATGTCCCATAAAGATTTGGAGTAGTTTTATCATCTCATTTCTTGGGACCTTTAAGGGACGATAGGGATATGCATGCTATGGTGTCACAGCTAAGCCATTGCCAGCATTGGTAGCCTACTCCGCAAATAGTAGAGAGTGCTCAACCACTACGAGTGGGGGCGTATTATAATATAATACAAATCGAAAGATAGTCACCTTAAAATCTGTGTGTGTGTAAACATGTGAGTGTGTTACAAAAAATGACCATTTTATTGTTTTTACTTTCTACTTTACAGGTCTCAAGCTCATGACAACAAAGCGATGGAAATGGACTAACACTAAAATATATGTTTAAGTGCCTCCTGGAACAATAGCTCTCGTGTTGTGCTGATGTACATACCATTCCTAGAATTCAATGCATCAATTGAATCCAGCCGGTATTGACTGACTTGGCCCATTTGTAGATCATAATATGCGTGTTCTGGTGTGCTTTTATTGACTATATTTTATGATATTTCCCTAACTCCCCTTAATGCCATTTTTTGCCATTTTTCAAAAATCACGGAGCGGCCCCTGCCTTGTTTTTAGGGGCAAATTACCCCTAGATCTAACAAGAAAAATAACCCTACCTCCCTTTTTGCAGTGATCATCAGGTTGTAGTCATTTTCCAAAAAGAACGTTCGGGATATATGAAGTTTGCGTAGGCCATTTTATGCATTCAGTAAGGTATAACTTTTATTAATTTTAATACAGACATTGCGGTAAATCTAACCCCGTTCATAATGATTATAGTCAAGTTGTCTGATAGAAAATGAAAAAAAAAAAAAAATTAAGAAAAAAAGAATTCCACCTTTCAAATTATAAGCAATAACGATAATATACTTGAGGATTTAGAACGTGTTCTTTCAGATTTTGTATGATATTTGTTCATTTAATGTTAATTTGAAAGAAAAATAACGTATATATTTTTTTTTTTTTTTTTTTTTTTTTTTTTCATAAGCAGAGAATAACGAGTTCGATTCCCATGCAGTTAGGTAGTCCTTTACATGTAACATGTATAAGAATTTACTTACATGAGGCAAAAAAAGCTATGTGCTATGCTTTTTTAGAAAATGAGATATGACCTATGCGATATTTTTTTTAAATTTGCGCCGTGGTGTTTTTAAAATATGCAATATGTGCCACTCCAATGTACTTCTCTTCTGTTTTCAAGGCATAAAACAAACTGACACAATAGGACCGTATTATCAAACGATATTTAAAATAAACGGTGGTTAGGCTTAAACTGTGGTTAGCTAAACGCACAATTTAAAAAAACGCAGGTTAAATATTTAATAACAAGTCGTTTAGCTAACCACGATATTTATACGCCGTAAATATCACCCACCGAACTGTGACTTTTCTTCGCCTGTAATACTACGTGCGCGTGAACAATATTTATGTCAGACAATGCCTTCCGTACTTGTTGATGCAACGCAGAAGTCTATAGTATTGAGTGCAGTACAGCGACATAAAGTTTTGAATAGGCCCGTTGTTTTTTATCCATTGCTGAACAAATTCTAAAGTTCCTTGCATAACGCGAATTGTTGAAATTTACCCGTGGAATTCCTGTACGTAGCATTAACATTTGTATTCTTGATGAATCTTTGGTCTCTGTACATTAAGGGATTATGATAAGTTTTAGAGCAGGAGCAGAATATCATAGGGGCCTTATTTAAGGAGTTCGTTTACCCCCACTACAGAAAAGGTTTAACACTTTTGGTAGTTAGTATGGACCCTCTATTTGTCTATATCAATGCTAGGTAGGCAGTACTCTCAAATTGTGGTATCACTTTTTCAATAGGGGGCCAATTTAAGGTTACACAGGTCAAAAACTTTTAAAATGCTCCAATCAAGTTGAAATGTATGCCATATTGTTAATTTTTTTATTTATTTTTTATTTATTTCACTTCTTTCACTTCACTTGTCCATTTAGTCATAAGGATTCCAAAAATGTATAGTTTGTACCACCCACGACCATTGGTTTTGGAGGGTAAAAATTACTTAAATGGTAAAAAAGATCAATCTCAATTTGTACAGGGTTCAACATTAAAAGTTAGTCTGATTATATTTTAAATACTTGCAAATAATTGCCCACTCCCAAAAAGTATAATTTTGATTATGTTAAATGTTTACTTACGGAGATAAGGGTCAAAGAAGGTCAACGCCAATTGGATTATGTTGCCCTAACCTATTTTGACACATAACATGATAACTATGCATTGCAGATGCTACAAACTATTTAATTCCTTATTTTGACACATTAAGCTAGATGAACAACTTCTTTCATTTTTTACTAAATTGGAGCAACTTCTCATGGTAGCTTTAGTTTTGCAGCATCTATATATTATAGAGACATTGTGTATTTTATTGGAAGAATATCCTAAATGTTTTTTGTAATCAACTTTAAGGCTGACTCAAGAGATTTCCAGAGGATGCCGCACTCAATTTTCTAACAAATTGTGTTTATTTGCATGTACATAATACCTGGATAATCACCGAGTGAAATAGCTAAGCTCAAATCAATGCCCTTCATTTAGAAAATCACAACTTTGTAATCAAATCCAGGAATCTAAAATTTGTTATATAAGTCTCTTTTCGGACTGCTAATACTCACTATGAGCTAGTAAAATCTCAATTCCCTTGGCACAGTTCAGTACCTTCCATTCACCAGTGTATTTAGAGAATACACCCCCTGGTTTTTGGGTATGATACATGATACATGAAAGTCTGCCTTTAAAGCGGGTGTCCTGCATACAAAAAATATTTGAACATACTGATAAGCTTACTACAATCACTTCCATTCTTTCATTCTTTAAAAATAATTTTGACGTTTACATTGTTTGATTGTATGAAAAATGAAAGAAAATTATAATATAGGATGACTGTGACATCACCCAACCCTTGTTGTGCACCTGGCAATACTCTTTGGCAGTCAATGTGACCTTTTACCTTGTCAACATTATGCAGACTCCCATACTTCATCAATTGCCCCAATTAGGTTATACTTCAACTTTTCAAAAGGCGCCAAAGCGTAAACTTCCATGTGAACTTTCTCGTCTTTAACATCCAGATAGGCAGGCAGACAGGCAGCAAGTAGACAAAAATAGCCGACTGGTTAATGTCGCCATGAACATTCGTTCATGGGAAAATGTTAAAATGTTGGATGACGGTTGAAAAATCTGCATCCAATACGGGTTATGTTTGATTCCACCATGAGTATGTCCAATCACATTGGAGCTATCTGTAAGAGTGTAAATTATCATATTCGTAATTTATGGCGTATACGTAGGTTTATCCCTTTTGATACTTGCAACCATGCTGTATGATCTTTGGTCTTGTCCCGCACTGACTATGCCAATTCATTACTATATGGTGCCACTGAAATAGGTTTCAAAAGGCTCCAGCGCTTGCGAAATAAGAGGAGAGATTGGGTTAGCAATGTGGTCGGACCAGAGGGCGGGGGGGGGGGGGGGGGGGGGGGGGGGGGTCGTCATAACTTTTGATCACTCTTCATTGGTAGCATTGTTGCCTGTTAAGGAGCATATCAGATACAAAATCTTCTTTATGTATGTGTTAAGTCTCTTCTTGGACAGGCTCCCATCATGGTCTAAATTGTATCATGTGTGGATAGTAATCCATTGTACAAGACGAAGGCTATCGGCGTCTTCTGATGTACGGCTTGTTGATCCCTCGTACCAAGCGTAGATTTGGTGACCGATCATAACGTAATTGGTCCTAGGCCGTGGAACAAGCTTTCCTGTTAATATTAGAGAGGAACCTTCCACCAGTTTCTTTAAACGGTTCCTGAAAACATACTATTTCTGACATTTAAAAAGTGTTAACTTTGGATTTATAGTTTTCCTTATTATGTGTATAAAGTCGTTTTTTAAGTAGGTGGTTATAAGGCGCTGTGTGCTCTGTAGAGCGCCATATAAAATGCATTTTATTATATTGGATATTTATGTTCCATTTTTTTTCTTATTATCCTTTTCTAAATGGCCAGTTGACATGAAATCACATTCTAGCTGAAGTCAAGGGTTTAAGTATAAGATCTCAAGAGCGTAATGTATTACATTGTACCACAAGCATGTTGCCTATAAAAATCCATTGTGGGAATCTTTGCCATATATAATATAGGCCTACAAAGATCATGAATGGTATATTACAATGCCTCTATATGCCCATTTCCACAGAGAAAGTGTTAAACTCGTTTGAGAAAACCAGAATGACCTGCCATAAACATTCATATTATTTGCACAGGATATAGGTAGTGGAATAAATAATCAAATCAGTGGTCAATACTGTGTCGTCATGATATTTTTTTTATTCTTGTTTTTGTCATAATGGATGAGTTTTAAAAACATCTGTGACTGTCACACAAATTTATGCAACATAAAAGCCACAGGACATTCATTTTTTCCCCCCCCCCCCCCCCCCCCCTTTTTTTCACTTTCATAACTTTAGTTTTATCTTTATTCTACAGACATGATTGACACACCATTTTCAATGGAACAGTATTAAAACATTCAGTACATTTTTCTACAATGTCAAATTTAAGAACTCGATCCCTACCAACATCGTGACAGCATCAGCAAGTGTCACATGCACTCCTCTGCCACCTTCCATCCCAGTAAAGAAACGAATCTTCAAGATTAATTTTCTTGAAATACAGGTGAGTCAATAAAAACCCTACATTCAGGAAAGGAAAGTCATTGAAAGGTTAATGTATTTTTGCTTAACGGTTGCTGGTTGTTACAGGGATAACAGGCGATCAGAAGATTTTTATTTGGTGTCTTTCGGACTTGGGTCGGAAACTATGTTCAATTGTGCGGGAGAGACCTAAAAATTCTTTGGCCGATTTAGCCATTAAATGCGGAGAGAATGACACTGACATATAGATAAACTCATTATAGCAAAGCAATGCCCAACACATGCAATTTCAGTGGTATCGATTTCTCTTGAAAAAACAATAAAAACAATAAAAAAAAAAAAAAAAAATAATAGACACATCAGTTTGAATAAACGGTCTATTGGGTAACATAATTATAAATAAAATATATTCAAAGAATTAAGTTACCATTGTTCATCACAAAGGTCAGTTATTGAAAATTACTCCATATCAATGTCTCAGTTCAAAAACATAATGGAAATTGCTCAGATTTTTGTTTCACTCTCTAAGGTAACAAAGCGAACTAGTATTTACGCGATGCGTAAATATGTACCCGCCGATGTTGCGATCCTCACATGTGATAAGCAACTTCAATTACCCTTACCCCCTCCCCAATACCCTACCCCCTCCCCAATACCCTGCAACACTCCACCACATCAAAAAAACCCGCAAAACCCAAAGCATACCCAAAACACCACAACTCCCCAACACCCCACCCTTCAGTCCCCAACACCCCACCATCATCCCAACACCCCCCGCAACACCCTACCCCCTCCTTAACAACCCTCACACACCCAAACCCTACCCCAATACCCTAAACACGCCTCCCTTTCCCCCCAACACCCCACACCTGCCATTCCCCCTCCCCAACACCCGCAACACCTCATCCCTCCGCCAACATCCTGCAACACTCCCATCCCCCTCCCCACACCCCGCAATACCAGCCCCCGCCCAACACCCACATACCCAAACCCATCCCAAACCCACAACACCCCACCCCTCCCCAAACCACCCCACTCCCTCTCCAACACGGGAACCCCCTCACCAACACCCTCCCACAACACCCAACCCCCCTCCGACAACACCAACCCCCTCCCCAACACACACCCCTCCCCAACACCTCACCCTCCCATAGCATAGTGGGCTCAGGTAGCGAAGGAATTTTGCCATCTGATGTTAGGTTTCAGAGATACAGCAATTGCGCATATTAATTAGCTCATTTGCATACCTAAGCCGCATTATAACATAACTTTAAATTGCCAAAAAAGATATGCCCCGGATAATCACCGAGGAAAATAGGTAAGCTCAAATCAATGCCCTTCATTGAGAAAATCACACTGTGTAATCAATCCAGGATCTAAATTTGTTATATAAGTGTCTCTTTTCGGAATGCTAATACTCACGTGAGCTAGGAAAATTCAATTCCCTTGGCACAGTTTCAGTACCTTCCATTCACCAGGTATTTAGAAAACACCCCCTGGTTTTGGGTATGATACATGATACGAAAAGTCTGCTTAAAAGCGGGTTGTCGGGGGGCAATACAAAAATATTTGAACATACTGATAAGCTTATACAATCACTTCCATTTTCATTCTTTAAAAATAATTTTGACGTTTAAATGTTGCTTGTATGAAAAATGAAAGAAAATTATAATATAGGATGATGTGACATCAAAACCCAACCCTTGTGTGCAACCCCTGGCCAATATCTTTGGCAGTCAATGTGAGCCTGTTACTGTTCACATTATGCAGACTCCCACCTTCACAATTGCCCATTAGGTTTAAGACTTCAACTTTTCAAAAGGCGCCAAAGCGTAAAACTCCATGTGAACTTTCTCGTCTTAACATCCAGATAGGCAGGGAGACAGGAGCAGTAGACAAAAATAGCCGACTGGTTAATGTCGCCATGAACATTCGTTCATGGGAAAATGTTAAAATGTGGATGACCGGTTTGTGGAAAAATCTGCATCCAATACGGGTTATGTTGATCCACCTGCGTATGTCCAATCACATGGAAGCTATCGTAAGAGTGTAAATTATCTATTCGTTAATTTATGGAGTAACGTAGGTTTATCCCTTTGATACTTGACAATGCTGTTGATCTTGGTATTGTCCCGCACTGACTATGCCAATTCATTAATATAGGGGCCAAGAAAATAGGTTTCAAAAGCTCCAGCGCTTGCGAAATAAAGCTGAGCGCTGGTGTTCGCATGTGGTCGTGACCAGAGCTTCGTCATAACTTTTGATCACTCTTCAATGGTAGCTATTGGTTGACCGTTAAGGAGCCATATCAGATACAAAATCCTCTTTATGTGTTAAGTCTCTTCTTGGACAGGCTCATCATGGTCTAAATTTGTATAAGTGTGGATAGTAATCCAATTGTACAGACGAAGGCATCGGTCTTCTTCTGATGTTACGGCTTGTTTATCCCTCGTACCCAAGCGAGATTTGGTGACCGATCATTGAACGTAATTGTCCTAGGCTGTGGAAACCAAGCTTCCTGTTAATATAGAGAGGAACCTCCACCCGTTTTCTTTAAACGGTTCCTGAAAAACAACTTATTCCTGACATTAAAATGTTGTTAAACTTTGGATTTCTAGTTTTCCTTATTTATGTTGTATATGAATTTTCGTTTTTAAGTATTGTTATAAGCGCTGTGTTCTCTGTAGAGCGCCATATAAATGCAATTTTATTATTATTGGGATATTTATTTTTCCATTTTTTTTCGGATTAATCCTTTTTAAATGGACAGTGACATTGAAATCAAATGCTAGCTGAAGTCAAGGGTTTAGTATAAGATCTCAAGAGCGTAATGTTATACAGTACAAGCATGTTGCCTAGAAAAATCCATTGTGGGAATATTGCCATATATAATATAGACCTACAAAGATATAATGTATATTACAATGCCCTCTATATTGCCCCATTCTCCACGAGAAGAAATGTGTTTTCTTTCAAACTGATTTTTGAGAAAAATCATAATGACCTGCCATAAATTTCATATTATTTGCACAGGATTAGAGGTGTGAATAATAACCAAATCAGTGCGTCAAATATGTGTCGTCACTGATATTTTTTTTATTTGTTTTTGTCATAATGGATGAGTGAGTTTCAAACATCTGTGACTGGTCCACCACAAATTTAGCAACATAAAGCAACAGAAACATTCATTCAGTAACTTTAGTTTTATCTTTATTCTTACAGACATGATTGACACCACCATTTCCATGGAACAGATTAAAAACATCAGTAATTTTTTCTCATAAAATTTCAAAATTTTAAGAAGTCGATCCCATACCACATATTGCAGATCAGCATGAGGTCACATGCACTCTCATGCCACCTGCCATCCCAGTAAGAAATAATCTTCAAGATTTAATTTCTTGAAAAATAACAGTGTTGAGTCATAAAACCCATTAACATTCCGGAAAGAAATTTTTGAAAGGTTTAAATGTTATTTTGGCTCAACGTTGCTTTTGGTTTGTTTACAGGGATAAACAGGCTAATCAGACAGCTTTTTATTTGGTGTCTTCGGACTTTGGGTGCCGGAAACTATGTCAATTTGCGGAGAGACCTAAAAATTCTGTTTGGCCGAATTTTAGCCATACAATGCGGAAGACTGACATGACTATATAGCATAACTCATTATAGCAAAGACAATGCCCACAAATTGCAATTTCAGTTGTAGCGATTCCTCTTGATAAACCATCAGTTTGAATAAAAACGGTTCTATTGTGCTAACATAATTATAAATAACAATATTATTCACACGAATGAATACACATTGTTTTCAATCCCATAAAGAGTAAGTTATTGAAAAATTACTCCATATCAAGGTCGTCAGTTCAAAAACATACTGAAATGCTCAGATTTTTGTTCACATCTATAAGTAACAAGGCGAACTCGTATTTACGCGATGAGGTTGTTTTAAAATATTGGTCCCGCCCGATGTGCGATCACAACATGTGATAAATGCACTTTCAAACCCTACACCCCCCTCCCAATACCCTACCCTCCCCCAATACCCTGCAACACTCCACCCCCTCCCCAACACCCGCAAAACCCCACGCCCTCCCCAACACCCCCACCAAACTCCCCAACACCCACCCTCATCCCCAACACACCACCTCATCCCCAACACCCCCCGCAACACCCACCCCTCCTTACCACCCCTCAAACACAACCCAACCCACCCCAAAACCCCATAACACGCCTCCCCTTCCCCAACACCCAACAAACCGGCCATTACCCTCCCCAAAACACCCCGCAACACCCTCATCCCTCCGCCACATCCTGAAAACACTCCCATCCCCTCCCCAACCCACCCCGCCAATACCCAGCCCCCCCCCCCTCCCCAACACCCCACAATACCCACCCATACCCCAACACCCCCACAACACCCCACCCCTCCCCCAACAACACCACTCCCTCTCCAACAACTGAACCCCTCCCCAACACCCTCCCAACACCCAAGCCCCCTCCGCACAACACCCAACCCCCCTCCCCAACACCCACCCCTACCCAACACCTCACCCCCTCCCCGTAGCATAGTGGGCTCATGTAGCGAAGGAATTTTGCCTATCGGGCGTAATGTTTCAAGAGATACAGCAATTGGCATCATTTTAATTAGCTCATTTGCAATACCTAAGCCGCATTATCACCTACTGCAAATTGCAAAAAGATATGCCCATGATAGGGCTATATGTGCAGTGCAGGGACTTTAGAGTATCCAATGTACACGTGGTCAAAAATATAGCAATTACGGATTTTTGATATTAATTAGCTCATTTGATATACTCAATTGCCCGAAATAGCCAAAAATATAATCAGGGTCAAGACTCTTCAGCCCGCTTCCTTCCACCAAGTGGCATAAGTATTACGCATGACGGAAAACTCCAGAAAACTTGTACACGGCCTTGCAGGAAAAATTCTCATAAATTATGCAAAATTAGATACTTTAATGAAAGTTTACCGGACACAATCTAATAGGTCGGAACTCATCAACTCGCTCTTCCACCAAACAGTTACATCATTGTCGCCCTTATGGAAACTCCAGATAAATGTATACACATGGGTAACAATTTTGTCACAGACGGACGGACGAACAGGACGGACGAACGGACGCTGATCATTCATAGTAACAGTTCCGAAATAATTCGGCACGGGGAACCAATTATTTTGCACAAGTACAGTTTACTCAGCGTCCATAAACTGCGAGAAACCTTAAAGCGTTGTTGTTAGTTTTGTAAAATAAATGGGAATTAAAACAGAAAATTCAATTATTGCACTTGTTGTTTTTTTCAAGCTGATTAAAAACCTTAATGGTTTTCACTGTGGCTCCCAAGTTTTGTTGTAATAGTTAAAACCATGAAATATTGCTTTTCCAAAATAAACGCGGTCTTGCACCAGCTATCGTGAACTTTCTTGTGGAAATTGAACATGTTTTCACACTCAGCATTTCCTTTTGTAATCTTGGGATCTTATAATCATGCAATTATTCTCCACCTTCCATGTTTGCAATAATTTGGTGTTAAATATTTTTACTAATCTGACTGCAGCTGTAGAACATGTTATTCTATGTAACAATGCCATATTTGGTTGGCTCAAAAATCGGCCAACATGATTTTTAAGTCTCTCACAAAAGAGGAATAACTTCTTCTTCAAAGTTCCAAATGGACCACCAAATAAATGTTTCTAAAAGCTGTTTCTCCTTTTATACCAACAAGCAAACAAATTTGAGCAAAATATCTTAAGATTTTAATTATTTTTTATTATGATGTAGGGTTGTTTTGACTCACATGTATACAGGTAGGAAATGTTTACCTTGATGATGATTATATTACCATCCAATAGTTCATCCTTCTCAACACTGATTCAAATTAAATACAGATTTTTATTAACTGAAAGGGTTGATAACATGTGCTTGACGGCAAACTTGAAGATAAGACACAAAGTGCTTTTTCATGGTTCTCAAATATTTGCATTTGGACCTTAGATGACCTTTAATATCATTAACATAGGGAGGTTTCAATGTTGCATCTACAACCACAGTTTGGTTGCCAATTGGTCTTCACTTTGCAAAAATGTTAAGAGATAAGCAGTGATGCAAATACGGAACATCAAAAAAAAATCCGTCATTACTGGAATGGACGTGCCAAAAATAACTGCAAGTGGTTGGCTTGAAATCCATGTATTTAAAGACAGAACGGATTTGATATGCTTCGGGAATTTTTAAATGAATATGAAATTTCGACTTGAGATCCAAAAAGCCTTTCCCTGAAAAATCCCAGATTTTAAAGAAGATATTGTGCACCTTGCCCTTAAATATGTACATGATTGATATTTGTTGATTTGGTCTGGTGTGTAGCAAAATCAGCTGTTTAGTGTACATTTTGTGAGTTGCCATCACTGCATGTCAATTTCACGTTTATCCCTGTAACCACCACCCTATTTATAACCTGATATCGGATTGACATTGACCTCAGTAGTGATCTTTGATCTCAATACATATTGAAGCTTCCCATATTTCCCTATGACCAAGTTTACGGTGGCAATGCAATTGACTTCAAACTACCGAATCAGGCGGACAATTGGGGAAAATTGAAAACCTTAAAATGTGCAACACAACACACATGCATATGCACGGGTGCACACAACACCACACACCACACACAACAAAAACATCAAAATATTTAGAAGGCATTGAAACAAACAAAACTCATCTTTCAAGTACGGTCCGGTTTGTCGGTGCCTTTTTTTGGCATGTGAATCGCAACATCTAACAAAACACAATTTCTTTCACGTTGTTTGTGCTCAGGTTTTTTTTGGGCCAAAATATGGCTTAATGAAAACATTATATTTGAAAAGCTTTCTTTTTAAAAGAGTTGGTATCTTGTAAATTAACTTTGAGAAAATTCAATTCTTTTACACAGAAGGTAAGCAAGCATGTTTTGTATTAAGCTGAAATCATATTTGACAAGGATTTTGTGGCTATTTTATTACCATTAAATCAATTAAAAACAAGATCACCATGGTGCTGTAGCTCATAAGTTCAATTAATACCTTAGAGTTAAATTTTTTAGGAGAGCAGAGGCTAAAGTAGAAGTTCAATATTGTAGAAGAATTCATAGATTAATCAAAGACTGCCCCTTTAATATTGCCCATGGTGATCTTTGACCCAGCTGTGTAAGGGGCCCTGAGCAGCAGTAGCTAGCTGTCTTTCTGACCAAATTTGATCATTATAAGCACTTCATTTGTGGCCCAAGAATGTCCCTTTATGCTTTAAAAGGTCCATGGACCGGCTGAGTAGAACATTTCTTAATTTTCTTACATTTTCGTACCTCATCGGTATCCTGATCATATCGCAACACAGATTTTACAAGTTGAACATCGGAAAGTTGTTAATTTTAAGTATAAATATACCCTAAACTGACAGGGGCCTCTCCGTGTTTGCGCGAAGCGTGACCAGATCTGGATTTTGGATTTGACCACCGTTCATGACGTCAGAGTAACAAATTTATAATCAAAGCTCACACGTGGGCTAACCGCCCCGCACACGTCCAGATCTCTCCTTGTCGGTGTCTTTGTCTGGGAACTTGATAAGCTATCTGTTCGGCTTCTCCTTGTCGGTACGGTCGCCCGCTGGTGCACCCGTCGAAACTCCAGCACATTTGTCATTATTATCGTAATGTTAAGGCAACAAATCAAGACAATATGCCATATGAAATACAACCGTGCGACGTCTATAACCACGAGAAGCTCAACTGTGTACATATGCAATAAAACGGGGCCACGGCGCACTGTCCGTTCCACGATGACGTCATGACGTGTTACGGTATTTGTTACTCGGAGCGTCCACTCTTCCGGGTCATCGCTGCAGCGCGATAATCAAATTTCGTTTTGGAATTTCTTTTGAAAGCTTGCCAAAACACATTGAATCTTAGCCCCATTTTTTTTAATCAATATAACGGTTTTCTCAATTCCTGCTTCATGCAGATTTTACATTGATACCAATCACATACTATGATGAAACCATTTTTGGTGGTATTATAAGTATGTTTAAAAAAAGCATGTCCATGGACCTTTAAATGCCCCTTTAAAAGTGCCGAGGAGATTTTTTTTCGGAGATGATTTTCTCTCAAATTTCACTGGATCGGTTTTGTAGACCACCTACCAATAAAGTTTGGACGGTTTATTGGACAAACAGAAAACCGCAAACTTTGTTTGAACTTGCCCTGCTATCGTATCCGTTCCCCATAGAAAACCTGCTTTAACTTTCTGTCGTGCCGACAGAAATTACTAAATCATCATCTTATTACATAAGCAGCGTCTTTCGGCTATTCACTTCGGGTGATCTAATACATTGGTAAGCAATTCCAACTATGTAAACAAACCTAAGGTTCGAGAAAATTGGGGGCGGCTTCTTTCTGGAAATTCATTCTCTTTAAATCAGCCCATTTCGCTTTTAAGCCAAATTTGGGCTTAGGACAGTGGTTCTTCTGATCGATTTTTGCTGCAACCAGCCCAAGCAATTTGGGCAAACGAGCACACATTTTTGCAAGGTGGATAGATCAACACACTGCCTCACATACGTTTCGCATAATACGTATGCTGAGCTTAAAATCTCAAGATGTCCAATTTGGTACTCTAATTCATAATTGATCTTGCTATTCCTGCTTTGTATCAAAAATTCTAACAAGTTAAAGGTGCATTTCGTGATTCAGCACCTTCTGTTTTATTCATTGTTCACTAGATATCCCTTTGAAAAATCTTATTTCACAACTTTTTAGCTTATCCCCGACTTTGCGTTTTGTGTTTTTGAGCATGCTCGTTTCCCACGTCCCATAGCCACTGTGGCATAATTTCTTAATGTCTTTCCGTGTTGTAACGGACAGAAAATACAAATTTGCGAATTTCTTACAGACATGACCGAATTTTGGGCACGTAAGATTTGACACGCATGGATTACTAATGATAACGGTTCCCGATGATACGAAAAGCGTTACTTTTTTTAAGTAAGTGGGGTCTAGAATTGAAAGGGGGTGAGGCTGGTGGATCACAAAATGCCCCTTTAAAATCATTATACTCTACGTAATTTTTACCTCCTATACAAAAGAATTAACATAAGCCGGAGCTTCTCCTCTCAACATATTAATTCCTCACAAATATCCATTTTTGAAAGTTTTCAGGTAGACAATTTCAACATTTGAGTAGTTAGTATTAAAGTTCTGCTCATGCATTATGTTAGGCATGGTGGTTTTACTATCGGCCTATTCTTTGTTTTCCAAAAAGTAGGTGATCAAACCATTTCAAACCACACTGAAAGAACTGGAGAAATATTAACATAAACAGCTTGAAGTACAACAACCATGAGGGACGACAGACCAAATGACTTAAACTCACTTTTTGGCCACTTTAAGATTTTGGCACTAAACGAACACCAACTGACTCTTTAACAATAAGAGCCTCTTTGTAAAGTGAATATATTTAGTTTTTTGGATACATTCAGCGAAAGTTTGTTAGCTTTAAAAAACCATTTTGAACATTAATTACTCTTGTTAAATATGTTTGTGAGTGTGCTAAGGTTTTTGTGTGATAAAAATATATTGGTGTCAAATCGGCAAATAATCAAAACAGAAATGTTTTTGGAAGAGGAAGGAATGTCCTTAACATATAGTTAGAAAAAGTACTGGGACCAATATTGCACCCCTTGAGGACACCTCAGGCAACTGGGAGAAGATTAGAAGAGTATGACCAAGACGAGGTGGAATTGTGTCTGTTGGATCAATAGATGGAGAGTAGGTCTAAGGGACCACCACGGTACGTAGTGGTTAAGTTTGGCAAGTAGAATATCATGATTGATTTGTCGAAGGCTTTGGATAAATCGAGGAAGATACGCAATAGTGTTATAATTGCAGCTAGGAATAAGAGATGTTATTATAGATATCCCGAAGAGCAAGGTCAGTGAGATGTTTGCGAAAGCCTATTGTTTATCATGAAGGATTTGGGAATTGGGGTTGAGAACTTGTCAGCCTGTTATAGATAAGGCATTCAAGGATTTTGGAAAAACATGGAGAAGAGATATAGGGCGGTAGTTTGAGAAGACATGGGGACCGTCTTTCTTGAATACAGGAATGAACCCTTCGCCACCTTGAAGCCGAGGGAAAGATACCACTTGATCAGGAAAGATTGAAAGATGTAGGTAAGAGGTTTGGAGATAAAGGGAATTACAAAAACCGCGTTATCCGATCGAGGGGCTCACAAACGAGCCAGCGCTTTTTGCCATTCCTTGAATTTCTTGACAATGTCAAGAATCTCCTTTTCATCGATAGGATCAAGAAATGGAGTTGGATGGGATCCTCAGAAAATCAAATAAGAAGAACGACTGGATCTTGGAGCAAGTTCTGACCAATATTGGCGAAGAAGGGAGTTAACTTATTAGAGATGAGTCCTGGGTCCGAAATCTTGGTAGAACCACTAGAAAATAGGAAGGAGCTTTAGGTCTGGAATTTTTGCCGATGACGTTGTTGCTTTTTTGCCATGTGTTTGTTATGGTTGTATTTGTAGATTAAATTACCTTTTATTAAAGTATATTCTTTACGTGAATTCTTGATTAGGCTAGTTAATTTATTTCTATAGTTGAACATAATTAGGTTTATTTCTGTCAGTGGGATGTTTTAATGATTTGATGTTACATTTGGGGTTTCTAGTTTTAATTGATTTGGATTATTGCCGCAGTATCCAGGGTTTGCTTTCCTTACGATTTGGTTTATTTTCTCTATTAAAATTTGGGACAATGCTTATCATAAGTCCGTGAATTTCTTTATGAAAATATCATAGGATTTATCACAGAAGGACTAATCTAAGACATCATCCCCAAGTAGTTTGGATTAATTCAGATTGAAATGAAGTATCGTAGCGTTAGTTATTTTTCTTTTGGTGTAATAATTTGTTTTTAGAATTTATTAGTGGATTTTTTATTATCTATGTCATTGTTTATAATATGAATCCAGGAAAATTAAGTCCAGTTATGTCGTTGTACGACTACCTGGCGTAATGTTAATTATTTAGGATGTATGAGATATTGTCAATGAGGTATGAAGGGTCCGATTTGTAACACGAGTGGGTTTGTCAATGAGTGGGATTAAAAGATGAATGAGTACATGGTGTTAAGAAAATCATTTGAATCGTAGTGATATATGTGTTTAGCAAATTGATGTTGAAATCTCCACAAATTAAACTAGGTAGGTTTTGACGATTAATCCAGTTAATTGTGGTGGATAAATTTGTGATGAAGAGGCTGAGGACATCTGTCGGGGGTCTGTAGATGACACCAATAATCGTATTTTTGGGTTGGCATTCATCAACAAAATGGATTCATAGTCTTCACTTTAAGTAGAGTAAATCGTGACTAATTTTTGAATTTAAGATCATGAATATATAACGCCACCCCACCCCCTCGTTTAAAACGTCTATGGCAATGCGCAATAGTAATCTTTGATAAACGGAACGGATTTGAAAGCTGAAATTTCAGGAAGATCATGAGAAAAATACCGCATTTCATTTATATCAAAATTGATACTACTCCGGGTAAATCAGGGGGGTCCCAAAGCGATCGGAAACAAGCAACTTCAATTAAGACAACAAAAATCTTATTTTTTATTATCTCTCTGGATCAGCCTTTAACAGTACAGAGATTTTTTTGATATAAATTTCTCACATTGCACTGGATCGATTGTAGACCACCTACCAAGAACGTTCAAAGGTTTATTGACCAACAAGTACCAAAGAAACCCGCAAACCTTGTTTTGAAACTTGCCTGACTATCGTATCGTCCCCATAGAACACAGTGCTCCTGAATTTTGTCGTGCCACGACAGAAAATACTACATCGTCATCTTATTACATACAGACGGTGTTTTCTCCTATTCACTTATTGGAAGCATCCCAAATATGCAACTTGGGTTCAAACAAAATTGGGGACGCTTCTTTCTTCTGGAAATCTTCCTGCTCTTTAAGATTAAGTCATTTCATTAATCCTGCTGCATAAAAGCACAATAACATCTTTCCACATCTCAATGAGGCAACACTTTTTAGTCCCTTCAAGATACACTGGCACATATGAAAAATAGTGCACCCCGTATCTTTTTCAAAATTGATATTGTTGCATGGGTTGTAAAGCTTTTATATACATTAGCCCTCACCTGAAATTATTAACCCAAATCAGCACGCTATGGGTATACAGAACGATTTTACAATTATGTTGCCGGCGACAATAATTCAGCAGACAGTGCGGAAATGGCGTGTAACACAAGAAAACACGTGCTAGAGTTGATTCTCATGGCATGCACCTTGTTTGAATGGTCTGTGACCTTTGTGGTTTTAATATCAATGAGTATGAGTCTATAATATTCATCTAATAGACACATTTGTTGATTAAAGTTACGGCAAACTTAAAAGTTAGCCTACAAATTACCTGGATGTCTTTAGCCTCTTATTAATGTCCCTATTTGTTTTTGGGTATGTTATTTTTATGTGTAAACAATATCTCTATTCTTCCAATGGCCTAGACTATCATTTGCGAGCAAATTGAAGAAATTTCATATTTTCTAGAAATGTGCCAGTGCCGCTTTAATGCAGAGTTACATTTTTTAGTTAACTCCCCAAGGTCTACCACTTTTCTTACAGTATCTCTGATTGGTTCATTGCATGATAAAGAATAATATAACCTCTGAGTAATCAATTGAAACATACCTCTATTTATTGTTATAATGGCCTCCATTTTGATTAAAAATATTTTATTTCTCAATTTAATTTGAGAAAAGATTTCTCATGGGAAAAGTACTTTGGTAATGTTGAAAAAAGAGCAGGGAATTCCCTAGTGCTATATTGAGATCACATCACACCTGTTGTTTACAACAAGATAGATTGCACAACAGGGGAAATGGGAATTCCCCAAGATGTAAACTTAGAAACTGGGTCAACTTGTTTATGCTTTGAGATCAAAACAGATTGCAAAAATAGGGGTTTTCCCATGAAGTTATTTATATAAAATGGTGCAATGCAGATGATGTCATTTATGTGAAATCTGATTTGACAGTGCTAGGTTATGTTTATGCATGATAATGGTGTAATACCTATTTTTAGGTATTAGAACTACTAGTTAAAAATATTGTGTATATAAGGAATTGCCCAGAAGGATAAGGGGCCAGCAGTTGTTCAATTGTGAAATCTAGATGAGGTCAGGGCAGTACATAGTATCAGGATCAATTGATATTTACCACAGGAGCTGCATATGTGCAAGCTATTTTTCTGCTGTCATCTTCGAGGCCAAGAGAGCATCAGTTTTTGGAATCAAAAAGGATTCCAGTTGGTGTTCCTAAAAGTGGACATTTAATTACGACAGACAGATATTAGGTGGTGATACTTGGATGGTGCTGCAGAATATTAGTGTGTCGAGGGAAAACCCTGTCGTCTTGAACTGCTGGACAAAATAACCTTAAAGACTCAGAAGATTCCCATGGATTTTGTTACCCTTGGAACATAATTGCATACTGTCATTTTGGAGTCTTCGCTGTGAGGACATATCATCGGTGAACTGCAACGCTTTCAACACGGGACACTAGTGAACTCTAATAAGTATCATATCTTAACTAATTGTGTGTAATTTTAATATACGTAATATTGTTTTTGGACATACCACATTCTTGAAACAAAACTGATAAAAATCATTTACATTGTATATGATTATTATAAATTTCAGATCACAGTGTGCACAAGGCTCATTTTAGTGGTGTTGAAAAGGCATTTCTGACCTTGACCGCCATGAGACGTCATAACATTATGCATAAACTTTGAGCTTTTCTTACCATGTCTCTGATTGGCCACATATATATCATATAAAACTATATATAACCAATAAAATTGGCCGTTAGACCTCGGGGGGTTAAGGCCTTCTGTTTCTCAATCCTCAACAAGATGGCACATACACACAGAATTGACTGTATTTATATGCAGAACCTGAAGCTGACTCAAAGAATTCCTAAGAACACCACCCTAAATTTTCTAACAAATTGCATTTTTGCATATGCACTATCCATCTGCATGAAAACATCTGGGATGCAAGTGAAACACTTTTGCCTGCAAAAAGATGTTGAATCTGGGGGAGGTGGAATGAGAACCACAGGGTTCTACCCGCATGTGTTTATCACACTCTGATGGCTTTTCTGGCAGATAAAACCGCCCATTGCAAGACAAAAATACATGGACGCATGGGTAAATCATGGGTAAATTTCTGTTGAACCACTCTGCAATATGGTTGCATCCTAAATCTGCAATATTAGAAACATCTGGATTTTCCACATTCCAGTATCCCTCACCATAATTTCAGACAAAATTTGTACATCCCCAGGCACACTAATTCCTACAATACAGCCCCATACATAAATAACATGTACATTGCTTTGGCAACAACAAGCTTATATAATAACATAACATATACCCTTAGTGCATACTTCTACAATGTAGTCTCATAGCTGACTTCATTTCTGCCCTCGGTGCTTTGAAGGAGCTCATGATTGGTAGACATATGTAATTCTGTGGAATGCGAGGCAGGCGAGATCCTAACAGGACTCCCCTGACTAGATGATCCTGACGAGGCATCCCCTGACCGTTCCCTCTGGCATCACCAAAACTCTCATTGCTACAGTTTCTACATTGGTTGTCCTGATTGTCCACTACAGAGCACATCCAAGCGTCAATACATCTGTCGTTCTGGCTGTTGACGTAGCTCCCTCGATGGTCACTTGTATCCAGTGCGAGGAAATAATATATACCATTAGTTCTATGGTTTCAAATTTGGAATGTTTAGTATGAGACATGATATGTGATGCTTTCTAATTGTGCACTGATTTGTGTAATGCACGAATGGATGTTAACAAGGGTACGCAACTACGCATGTGTTTAGAAAGCGCAACATGATCGTTTAACTCTGCGAGCAGGTGTTTGCGCATGTGACATGATTATGTGAGATATTAGTGCAACAGAATTGAATGCTCTCTGCGAAAAAAAACTTTTTAAATATAATTCAATAAATTTATGACTGAGGTTAATGTTAGGTTATGAAACTAAGCTCAATTGCGTCAGTTTGACACAATAATCATATTGGCACGTGGACTGTGGGCGGCATGTATCATATTCATTGTAAAAACCGAGAGCATTGCGTGCCTTGATTTGTGTCCAATACACGGGGAAAATAAAAATGGTGCAATCGTTAACCCTTAATTATTGCTATTTTATTATTTGCCCAAATACCTTTTTTCACTAGTGTAATTGTAATGCAAGATTATGATGCTTAGAAGTTAGAAAGGAATGAGTTAAAAAAATTACAATTTAAAAGGTTTTTCATGAACACAAATGGTTAAAACGCATTTATCTGAACATTGGCAACCACAGGCCTCTAAGATCAAAGAAATACTTCTTTATGCTTGTCCTTAGGGTAATACTGATTGTCGAATTTAAGCACAGAACATTGCACTTCATACCACTACGCATATGGAGTGGCAAATCCGGATAGATATTAGGTAAAAATAACTAATGTAGCATGAGGCATTGATTTTTGTGATTGCACTCCAAAAAGTGGACCAGGGGTCTTTCAAATGCACAAGTGTTGCTTAGGACAATTTACCTTATTTGGTTGTTCATGTTTAATGACATTTCAAACACAGATATATTTTTTAAGGCAATTGCACATATGGCACTTACACGCCAACGAGGAGAAATCATCAGGAAGTGCTTAACAGTTATCAAACAGGCAAAGCGATTTTCCTCCGGTTGAAAGGTTGGCCCTTGGTCAATTATTACCGCTGATGAATAAAAACAATTTTTTCTGTTGCATGATGACTTATGTTAATAGCTACATATTTACCTGTTTTGCGCTAGAAAGGCAACAATGTAATGCATTTGTGCAATTTTTATTCTGTCCAATGCATAGGGTTGAAGTATCAAAAAAGCTCAATGCATTGTGCACCGATTAAGGTGTCTATTTCAACTCGCAGAAAGAAAAGTAAAATAACGCAGTTATTAACATATAGGTGGGTGTGTATAGCAGGTAATTGTATCAGTCACCGATATTGAACAACCCTGATGCAAATGAGCTGGTAGGATGGATTTATTGTAAGTAATTCGGGAAGTTATAGGTATTTTAAAGTTAATTTTTGAAGTAGAAATAACAAACACATAGAGTAGAATTACAATGCATTTTACAATAAAAGGGCAAGAGAAATGCTATAGCAGCAAAAAATATTAAAAGAAAGGCTTAGGCATGTTCACAGTCTTAAGTCGAAAACCAAAGTATTTGGCGCAGTGTGGTATCTGGCGGCCCATTTTTGCTGGTCCTCTCTTGGGTCTCAACCCAATGTCTTGGTCTAGTACGAGACTCAATGTCTGTCTCTCAAAAATTAAACTGGGACCCAACCGAAACCAGTAAAAAAGTACACTTTTTGGGGGAATTGCTGGTTAAAAAGATGTGTTGGTAAGACTTTGACGGATACTTTTTCAAAATTAATTTTTGTTTAACAGGTGGACAGTGTCCAGCACAGATGTCCGTACACATTCTCCCAAAGGTATGTTGATGTTCCCTATGGAAGAAGCTTTTTATAGCTGGCATCTAGTTCACGCTGTGCCTAATAGTTGCAAAGTGAATGCAAAGACTGACCTTGCTTCTCCAACTGGCCGAAGGTCGCATTTCCTCAAAAAGATGTTTGGAATTACATTGAACCATTCACATATGGTTGATGAGACATCCTGGGGGTAATTAATTCTGTGCTATTAAGTAGTATATATGATGAATATTCAAGCTCTAAATACGTATATTAAAAGGTTAACACATCAAACTATAAAATGAATCCATAAAATATTATTGACTATAAAATGAATTTGAATCTTCTAAAAATAATATTTTTTTCATAATAAATAATATATATTCACACATCTGATCATGTTTACAAAAAAAATTAATCAGTCACTTTTTTTGCATTTCTTGAATACTGTAGTTAGTTTTTGTTAAGTTTGGAAGTTTGGGTTTCTCAAACAATGTGGGAGTAACCTTGAGAATTAACAGAGTCACATCAACTGACATGTGGCATTAAACCGCATATCAACTGAAATGTTGCCAATATGCCATTTTATTCAATTTACTTTCCCAGTCTCACATTCTTGAAATCTTAGTCTCTGAATAGATGTCTTAGTCTTCGAAGGGGCAGTCTTGAAGGGACTGGGTCTTGGTCTTGCACGGCCAAGTCTCAGTCTTGGATGGTGAGGCTAAGAGGGCACATGTGGTCCAGTGGATACACGGACCGACTCATGACCCACAGGTCCTGGGTTTGAGTCCCGCAGAGGTCAATGTGTTGTGCACTTGGGCAAGGCACTTTACCTCGCTTGCCTCTCTCCACCCAGGTGCAAAATGGGGAGCTGTTAGGAATATTGTCCATTGAGCGCCACCCAAAGGTATGAGTATGCCTGGGGCATTTCTAAGGCAGCTGACATATTCTAGTGGCAGCGGAATAAATGTAAAGCGCTTTGATACATTGTGAAAGGCGCTATATAAATGTTGACATTTATTTTTTATTTAATACCTTCACTGTTCAGCTGATGTGGAGTACTTTAAGTGAAACCTAAACAATAGCTAGTACTTCCTAATAAGACTGTGTGGCTTCAAGAGTTTTTACCATACTGGGGAATAGACTGCCAGTATTTGTGAACCCCTCTCTGCCATCAAATGATGGGCAAATATGAAATCTTAGCTAAGACTGCTCATGATGCCATAAGGTGCCAGAAAGAAACGATGCATTGCATTAATTGCCAACTGCATGAAGATATGGACAAATTGTGAAGATGTATTTAATTAAGAGTATAATAAATGAGTTGTAGCAAGCTAGAGTAGACTACGTTGTAGTCCTTACGTCTATTGAATGTACCATCGGAATAAGTCAGGCCACCGGACAAACCTAGGATTTGAAATGAATATCCACCTTCAGTGATACAGTGCAAAGATTTAATTTAAAAACATTATTTCTGCATAAGTTCAGTGTAGTAAGTTTAGTTTAGGCCTTACAAAGCATTTTACACAATAAAGGGCAAGAATAACTGCTAAGCACAAAAATTAAGAAAGGAGGCTTAGGCATGTTCACAGTCTTAGCTAGAAACCCAAGTATTTTGGCTTCAGTGTGGTAGTTCTGGATGGCCATTTTGCTGTTCCTCGGTTCTGGTCTCAACGCCAATTTCTTGGTCTAAGTACTAGACTCATGTCTTCTCGCATCAAAAATCAAAACCCTGGGACCCAACCGAAAACAGGTAAAAAGTAAACTTTTTGGGGAATTGCTGAGTTTAAAAAAAAGATTGTGGTGTAAGACCTTGACGTATACTGACTTTTTTCAAAATTTAATTTTTTTAAAGACAGATGTTGGACAAGTGTCCAGCACAGTATTGGGCCGTACACAATCTCCCAAAGGTATGTTGATGTTCCCTATGGAATAAGGCTTTTAATAGCTGGCCATTTGTCTATACTCTGCTAATAGTTGCAAAGATGAAACATGCAAGACTGACCTTGCTTCTCCAAGAGCCAGAGGTCGCATTCCTCCACAGATGTTTTGAATTAGCATTTAAAAAATTAACCATTCACAATATGGTTATGAGACTATCCTGGTGAGTAAATTAATTCTCCAGGGGGGTAGGTCATGCCAACCGTCACAGCAACAGCAAATCAAAACGGCATCAACTTCCGGGTGCTAGTCGTTTTCAAACACTTAACGGTACGGGAAGGGCGCTCGTATGCATATCGAACGGGTACACACAGACCTTGACTAAAGACTAGGCTGGGTCACGAATATTATAAATCTAAATGCTTATTGGAAGTTACACTATTTTGCAGCGGGGTTAATCCACTAACCCCGACGGCTTTTGAAGTCCTAAGTTTTGTTCTAATTTGATCATGATATTACTAAGATCCTTTTGAACAAGGATTTTAAGAGAGATGATTTTTTTAAGGCCAACTGGGACGGAGACTGCCATAGTAAATGCACGTAGCAGTCCCACAAATTCCCGTTTGAAGTCCCAGTTGCCCAAAATCGAGAAGGTCTGTCCTAACCCATACCCACCCCCCTGTTAATTCTGTGCTATTAAGTAGTATTATTATGAATATTCAACTCTAACTAGTATTATTAAAAGGATACACATCGAACTATAAAATGAATCCCATAAAATATAATACTTGAATATTAAAATGAAGTTGAAATCGCTAAACATAATATGTTTTTTTTCATATATTAATATGTTTCACACCTCTGATCACATTTAACAAAAAAAATTAATCCGGATCACTACTTTTTTGCATTTCCCTTGAATAACGTAAGTTAGTTTTTTTGTATAAGTTTGGAAAGTTTGGGTTTCTCAAACAATGTGGGAGTACCTTGATAAGATAACAAAGAGTCACTGCAACATGCCATGTGGCCATTAAACCGCATATCAACTGAAATGGTGCCAATATGCCATTTTAAATATTCAATTTAATTTCCAGCTCACCTTCTGAAATCTTAGCCTCTAATATATGTCTTAGTCTCGAATGGGGCAGTCTTGAAGGGGACTGGGATCTTGGTGCTTGCACGGCAAAGTCTCAGTCTGGATGGTGAGAAGCAAGATGGGCACATGTTGTCCAGTGGATACAACAACGGACTCATGACCCAAAGGTCCCCTTGCTGGGTTTGAGTCCCTCCCGCCAGCGGTCATGTGTTGTGGCACGTTGGGCAAAGGAGCACTTTACCCCATCACTATGCCTCTCTCCACCCAGGTGCAAATTGGGGAGCTGTTAGGAATATGTCCATTGAGCGCCACCACTCCCAAAGGGTATGAGTATGCCTGGGGCATTTCCTAAGGCAGCGACATATTCTTGGCAGCGGAATAAATGTAAAGCGCTTTGATACATTGAGAAAGGCGGCTATATAAATGGTCGACATTTATTTTTTATTAAGACTCACTGTTCAGGCGATGTGCGAGTACTTTAAGTGATACCTAAACAATAGCTAGTACTTCCTAATAAGACTGGGTGTTGGCTTCAGAGTTTTTATTACCAGCTGGGGAATACGACTTGCCAGTATTTGTGACACCCCTTCTGGCCATCACATGATGGTCAATATGAAATCTTAGCTAGACTGCTCATGATGCCATAAGTTGGGCCAGAAAGAAACGATGCTTGCAATTAATTAATTGGCCAACTGCATGAAGATATGGACAGTGTGAAGATGTATTTAATTAAGAGTATAATAAATGAGTTTGCGTAGCAATCTAGAGTAGACTCCGTTGTAGTCCTTACGTCTATTGAATGTACCACTCGGGAATAAGTCCAGGCCACACCGGAACAAACAGGATATGAAATAATATCCACCTTGCAGTGATACATTGCAAAGAGTTTTAAAAACATTATTTCTGCATAAGTTCAGTGTAGTCAGTTTAGTTTAAAGGCCTTACAAAGGCCATCAAAATATTCAAAATAATGTCAGATGCACACAAATTTAGCATTTCAATTAAGATGCAGTTGGGCATTAATGGCCAAAAAGTGCACGAGTGAGTTAGGGCCCTCTGTTTAATAGTCAAACCCTCGATATATATATTTTTCCACAGTTTCACATGACACAAATTTCAAATTTCAATTTTTCTCTGGAAAAATGCTCAGAAACTACTGCAGAAAATCTACTTTGAATATCTCAGCAACAAAAGCTGATATTGCAAATGCAAAAAAAAAACAAAACAAAAAAACAACCAAACCAAACAAAAAAAAACCCAAAACAACAACAACATCACAAATCAAAGTTGTATTTACAAACAAAACTCAATTTGAATCCCGGTGTACCGTCAAGCTCTTTATAATCTAAGAAAGGGCATGGACAACCACATCAATAACCTGAATAGACAAGAGTCATTAACCCCCTGGGATCTACTATCTACTGCCATTTCTTACAACGATCGTGATTGGTTGGTTACTCATTTGTTCATTTGGGTTACCATTACAGCAGCTTTTATAATATTTCAACTCCACTGGTCCACTCTTTCTGAGCGATACCATCATTTAAACCATGTACCTGATGGTTCAATAAACGGTATCCCTTCTTTTTAACCAATCGGCTGTAGTTTCTCAGGGGGTTAAAACAGTGGACCTTTCAAATGCACAAATTAGAAACTAGGTTTAATTACAACATACAGAACACTTTGCTATTCATCATGTTCTAGATCGATGGCGATCAAACATACACACGTGTGGAATAACCACACACTCAACCAATAACGTAAACTGTTTGTGGAATTCATGAATATTTTGGAAATTGGGGGCCAACTCCAACTTGCACAGATATTCAATATTCACACAATCCTTGCGCTCTTTATCTTTACTCCTAAATTATATGTGTCTGTTGCTCTTTTAAGAACTTGGTGGCCTTTTTAGTCCATAAGCCAACATCTTACTTTTGGTAATTAATACATGTAATGTCCCAATCAATTGTCAGTTCAAAGAGTATAATCATTTTTATTACTGCTACAGTTCTTCTGTTGAAACTCTGCTAACCTTCCCTTACTAATTACATAGGTTATGTAAGACAAGCTTTCAGCCTCAACCCTATTTTAATAAAAAATCATTTTTTCTACAAATCACACCTTAATTATAAAATGACGACAGCACGTTTGGTACAAAACCTGCCCTAACAAAAGATACAAGCGAGTCTGTGGTTATTAGCTGCTGATTAAAGCTATTTTGAAACAAAACTGGTACATTTCATGATTTTTGTTACATTTTCTTAGTTAGAAACCAGTTGCAATAGTTAAAAAAAACGCTTTTTTGGTAACTTTTCAGTTGATTTTCATGGGGTGTTTTGGTGTTACAAGTAAATGCTTCAATATTCTAAAATACACTACAAATTAAAAAAAAAAAAAAAAAAACATCGGTCCTCGGACCGCACGTCGCCTGCTGCCGTCCGCGGTTTGTAATGATAGTCTCATTTGACCTTGTAGCCTGTGCCCTTTGACCTCATTACAAAATGATGGACCTAATGTTGCCTCTATGATTCAAGTTTGGTTCTAATTGATTTTAAACTTTTCAATTTATTCAATTTTACATTTTCAGGATATCTTACAACTTGACCTCACAATGACCTGAGCTGGTGGGATGTGACCTTTGATGAACCCTCCTTACCATCTGAGGGATCCCTGTTGCCCTATGGTTCAAGATTTGGTTTTCCCATTGAACTTCAACTTTTTCAATTTAGGTCAATTTTAATTTTCCACCTATGCTTCAACCTGACCTCACATGACCTTGGACTTGGTATGTGACCTTTGCCCTCAATCATGCATGCAGGTCCCATGTTTGCATCTGATGACTGAATTTTGTGTTAAATCCAATCAAAGTATGTGGATATTACAAGCAAATGTTAACACGCTTTTTTCAAAAAACAACAACAGCCACACACACACATCAACAAGACTACAAGGGGACAAAGTTTATTCCCTATGTGTCTTCCTGCATCAATGCAGGCGACACAAAAAAAAAAGATTTTTGCCCTGTTTTTAAAATAATTAATGTAATGATTTTTTAAATCAATTAATGGTAATTATTTTTAAAAACTATTATGTAATTATTATTTTAAACAATTAGTAATTATTATTTTTAAAATATTTGTGGTATATTGAGAGTGTGACTTCAATGACTTAACTAATCAATTAAATTAGTGTCAATGGTGTGTATGATTAAAAAAAAATAACTCAAATCTTTCAAGGAACGCCTGGGGATGCTGTGCACGATTTTCAAAATAACCTTTAAAATCTAACATATAACAGAGCTTGTAAATGCAACAGAAAATGCCTGTCCGCTGCACCGATGTGTTTATAAAATACCATTAAACCTTCCCATCATGGCGTATCAATTCACATGTGACCCCGAAAAAACTTGTGTTACTGTTCAAGTGTGACCTACATTTCCGGCGCGTGCTATTACAAATTACAGCACATGCATGTCTTCATTTTGAAAGTTTTAAAACAGAGTATTAGTAGTCAGAGTTAGGGTATACAACTTACAGAACATACAAGCCTCACTATCTTTTCTCCTCTCTCGCTCTCTCCTCTATATATATATGTAATTAGCTATAAAGTAGTCCTATTGAATTGCAAAAGGTCAACTACTAATTAATGGTCCAAACTTACTTTACTTTTTTGCCTTTTCTTTCTATTCTTCCTAATATTTATCTGTAACGAGTAAACTCATAAATCATCTATAAACCACCTTGAAAAAATGTAAACGTAAATATTTCTAAAAGATGATTTTATCAGGTTGCTTAACCTGATCACTACAAAATTAGACTTCAAGCATTACAATTAATTTATCGGATGCTCTTCCAGTAATAACCCTCTTAATCTTTGTTATGTACAATGTTCTATAAAATGCAATACATGTTATTGAGCTATACATGCCACCTCAAATCCTCATTCCCCTGTCATAATGAGTGAACCCACCCTATGGGGGTTGCATTTACAGATGCAGGATCAATAGTTACATGTACCAAACATCCTATTTGGGTGTAACCTGACCCGGATATGACAATATTTCTGACACACTTATGAATTCGGTAAACCTTACGGAATAAAGCACAGGCTTATTCCATTAAGGTTTTCCGAATTCATAAGTGATGTCAGGAAAAAAGTGTCAGAGGGTCAGGTTAACGGAAACTCCAATCCTTTTCCTGCTGATTCTTTGTAACTGACACTGAACGCATTTAAACATTGAAAGTCCGTATGCACAAAAAAGTTAAGACCAGGTTTAAAGTGGGACCTGGTCTAAGTCAAAAATAGTTTGTCCAAAAAGTATAGTATTTAATTGTCTTTATAAAAGAACTAGAACATTTTTAGATTTAAAATGCAATTTTCAAAATAAATACCAAATATTTCATGTAAACGCTAGGAAAATGTCTTTTATGAGGGGACTAAATTACACTTAGACCAGGTCTAACTTCTAAACCTGTCTAACACTTTTTGTGCATACAGACTTAAGATCAAAATTCACGCTTGTAAAGTCTGCAGAATTTGCACCACACATTGGTTGGCCATCTTCGATGTATGCATTCTCTTTCTAATAGGACATCTTATTAAAAATAATATGTAAAGCTGTAGTTGTCAAATGATACCTACCTTTCTGCTGCCTATGAACCTTAAAAGAAGCATTAGTGATCCGCGACCTCTTGACCTTTTGCGACTGGAGTGATGGTAAATTGACGCCAACTGGTCCATCACCAGGTCGCCCGATTGTGTAACATCCACGGCATGCTTGATAGCATTGGTACTCTGTGTAAATACAATGGACACAATAGCATGTAAATTCTCATTGATTTGAAAATGTTTTTCATAAAGGCACTGTGAGATCATTTTAAATATTTATGACACGCAACAGCAATCATGCAAGTTGTTTGGCTATGTGCAGTGTACATTACTGTAAGAGTCGGAGAGTATGGTCCAAGTTATGGCCTGACCGTAAGTTGAGTTAGACACAATTTTTTTTTTGCTGAACATGATTAATTAGGGTGTGTAGAATTATAATCTGCCGGGTGCCAACCTGGGCATCCTGGGCATTTTGAGAATCCAAGATGGCGTCGCCATAAATGACAAATATCTATTCAACCCTATATTATCAAACTAATGGAGTTACTAGATATACACAGGACCCAATGAATAAGTGCACGGCACTTGTAACATTGAGTCATACTCAAATCAAAATGTAAGCCAATCTAATAATTTTAAAATATGCCTTATAACATCAAGACCTGTGCTAACAATAAACTTGAGTACTTAGATTAGGTTTTTAGACACAATAACTGTATTTCTGATACTTTTTAAGAAGTTGTCATGACATCATCACAATGGGCATCCAAAAACGTGAATATCTTCAAAAATACTTGACACAAATTTCTAAATATTACTTTCAAGTATAAATTATTGGTCATGAAACAATTAGAAATGTAGCTAGATCATAACCAATTATACCAGGTAATCCCCGATAAATAAAATGTGTTAAATTATAAATTGAGTGCAATATATGTGAAAAAATGTCATTCCTATGGTATTTTGACAACTGTGCACCATATTAGTTTTATTTCAATTTGGCGTAATTTAAACAAATTGAAGTGTATGTTATACTTGGTTAGGATCAAAGGTACATTTCTAAAGCCTTAAACACATGATTTCGATTGAAGGCTGTAATACTACTTATAAACTTGTTCAAGTATTTTTTGAAGATGTGCACACGTTTTTGGCTGCCATATTGATTGACCTCATGTTACACTTTAAAAGCATCACAAATACATTTATTGGTTCAACACATAACCTAAGTCCTTCATGTCTCTTTCTTTAACGCAGGATTGGCTGTTATAGGGCTATTTTAAAATTGGATTGGCTTCCATTTTGAATTGAGTATGACTCAATGTGTACAATTGCCATCCACTGTTCCTTGGATCTTATTATATCTAGTAACTCCATAGTTTGATAATATAGGATTGAAATAATTATTAGAATTTAGGGCGACCCATCTTGGATTTCTCAAATTCCCAAGGAATTCCCACTGTTGGCCCCGCGATCTTATTCCTACAAACCCCTAATGTATCATTTTCAGCAAAAAAATTGTGTATATTCTCAATTGTACGGTGACAAGAACGTTCTCTCTGACTATAATGGTTTTTCCCATAATAAATTTTGATGCAGTATTATCTCCGGGTGGGTGGGGCACTCCCATTTCGAAGTTGATGTTATAAGACTCCATTTCAGCATTATTGTCACCCAAAATTTTCCACTACTGTCGCTTAAAATCCCCTTTTTGGGAAAATTTTAAAATCAAAGACCTTTAATTGTAAAAAAATATCAAATTTTATCCAAAGCCACTTTTTTTGAAAATTTTGCAAATTTTGTTTCACAAAGACCCTATTGACACAGACAATATGGCTTTCTCTCACCCAAGTCCCCTATTTTTTTTGTATGATCTCTGTCACCCAATGCCCCTTGGTTGCACCAGCCTTACAACTGTATCCATTTATTATGCTACTTCCTCTGACATTATTTTTGCAATTTCTACTCTACCACCCTAACCTAATCTTCACATACTTACAATTACCCTACTAACCATAAAATCCATTGTACCTGCCCTTAGTTAATCACCCTACACTGCTAGAATCCTTAGTAATTTACACAAGCTTACATAAGGAACTGTAATACCAAACGCCATCATCTCATTATGTGAAATTTTTATTACATGTTCCACTTCTTTATCATCACCCCTTCTTAGATAATGATCTTGTGGACTGTGAGCTTACCAATAAAACCTCTGCGTACAACTCATATCCTGCCCTGAAATGGATATCGTCTAAAGTTTTGATTGCTGATGCAGCATGACCATTGAACCTACAAGAATAAACATAGAGTTAAAGTGACATGTTACAAAATTTAAGGTAGACATCAATAAACAATTACTTGCATGCAATTCAAAGCATTTCTTTCATAATTTTTGAAACAAAATCACAATGTTCAAAACAGCAACCCCAAAACTGAATTTTTAGAGACTTTGAATCATTGTAGTTTAGTTCGAAACATAATGCAGTATCTTGGTATTGGTTTCCTCAAATTCTCAAAATAAATTTTGAGAATTTGAGGAAATTCAATAGCAAGATAATTAAAAAATTATCTTGCGATTAGTTTTTCAAATTTTCAAAATCTATGACAAATTGCTGATTATTCATCCTTTATACCTGGAGAACAAAGTAGTTAAAAATTCAATATTTGTTCTTTCAATATTTGTTCAGCTAGGCCTTAAAAATGATACCAAAACTGCATTGGGAAATGAACACACCTGTACATGGCCACTCACAATGCATGGTATCAGATGCACTGATTGCGTGTTCATTGATTTGAAATGTCTTAGACTGTACAGTTTAACCCTTTCGACACGGGCCAATTCTGTATACGTTATAGCACATAAGTCAGTAGCTTTAGAGATGGCATCACAAATACTTGCAGGTCATTTGGAAAGCCATCTAAAAAAGATTATCAGCAAAGACTAGGCTTGTTTGGACTAATTTAGATGCATTTTTCATGCTGATTCTGAATATGCACTGGAAAATTAATAATTTTGACATTTTTGAAACAAAATTTGACAAATTTTGATCATTGAGCGACTGGAGTCACTTGCCGTGTTCAAAGGATTAATCTTTTCTTAATGGTATGATTAATTGATATATGGGTCCATCTTCAGGGACGTTAACATACATTCCATTTTTGAGAAGTGGGATTCATTAGTTGGTTCATTTGGAGCAATTCTGTGACTGTGCTAGAGCAGAGCATCATTTCTCAGTGGATTATCTTCTATGAAGGTTATGAACAATTAGTGGGGGTGCCCCTCCTGAAAGTGTGGGCGGCATCTTGCTCATCACAAGAAATTCTCAGTTCCTATAATCAACAAACTGATGATAAAATAACATGTAGAAAATGAAAACATCTTGGATAAAATATGATGGCAACTCACCATGCAAAATATACGGCATGACCATTTCCAACATAAATTCAGCTGATAGTGGGATTAGCACTTGGGACTCCTTCATTGATGTTCAACCTCATGTCGCCGTTCAACAGACCCCATTGGGGATGTGCCTGCCTGAAAGACTCGACGAGGGTGCTATGTTTTCAAATCCATTCTGATAACCTGAAAACGAAAAATTAAAATGGTACATAAATTGGTAACAATATGATGGATTTGCCTCTCAACAGCAGCGGGATAAGCAAATGTTAAGTGAAATACAAGAGGGTATCCTCGTTGTGAGACACATGTGTTGTAACATGCAGGTGCATGAGCGGCCTATTTGTTTAAGTACACTTTCACCAAATGTAGAGCTACAATGCTACTTACCAATCAATGTTTTAAGAGACATGAGAACATTCAATTAGGGATAATCATCATTTTAATTACACTTACCTAGAACAAATATTGGCACAGAGCTTGGTGGGATTCTGATGACAGGTAACTAATATCAGGCATTGTTTAATTAACACATTTGGGTTAATACATCAAACTGAATGGGAAACCAACCACCTCACATCAAAACAAGGCTTGAACTGACACTAGAGGTGTGAATCGCTTACTTAAATCATGGGGGGGGGGGGAACGTATATATGAGGACCAAAATTTCTAATGGTTGTGTAGTGAAATTGTGTCTTGCTCCTCACTCCCCACCTTCAGATTTTGAAAACGTGGTAAATTTGTTTGCTTAAACGGGTTGCAAATGACATTTTATGCTGACAGCACCCCCCCCGCCATTGAAAATGGTCTGGAAAACACTCTGTGTTTGTGATGCACACCATTTAATTTTTCAACAGAAATTGATATGTGGTACGCAGGTGCAATAGGGCCTACACAAATCATGGGGGGGGGCATTTGATACTGTTGTCACCAACCCCACAAAACACCCCCCCCCCCCCCCCCCTTGGGGAGAGATGTTGCCTCCCCCAGGATTAATGGCCATACAACCGTGATACATAAAATAGTGTGATCAGAACCGTTTGTGTTAGAAGCCAGAGGGTCATTGTGTTCAAGTTCTAGTTGAAAGCACTCAAAAGTAGTTGATACAAATGACCAATGTTATACTGTTTTAACATTCAGGTTCCAAAATGACCCACGTGACCCCTACTTTGACCCCCATAGTGAGAAAACACATGTGCAACCCATTTCCCCAAGGTCTGATTGAAATACTAAGGTATGTGGATAGAGAGATTATTATATTACATGTGAGCAAATTGATTACCATGGGATGATCTCTTTGGGGTTAGGTCACTTCAGGTTGGGGGAATGGTACTGTGTAAATAACCTTACTACAGTGCTACTAATTGTGAAATTTAAATCCTGATTGAAGAAGGAATGGGCCTACATACATGATTTCTAGCACAAACCTCTGACTCAGCCATATAGACACAAGAGTATTAATTAGATGATTCATAGCTGAGTACTTGTAGGAATACATATAATTATTAGATGGTGTATATTATTATAGGCTCGGCTGCGGGGGTTTTTTGGGGGTTGACGGTCTTTTATAATTATATGTATACACATTTTATGGCTATATGATTTTCTTTGATCCTCCTATGATTATGTGAGTTCAGCTAAGTCAACGGTTCTGCTAGAATCATACATTTAGGTCCAAGCCTTCAGTCTATATATAATACTGTAAAAAGGGAAATTTTCGCGCTACATTAATTTTCGCAATTTTCGCGCCTTCTGAGCTGCGTGAATTAAAAACCCGCGACATGGTTTATTTTGTGTGGGTCTATGTAGGATAGCTGAAAACAAGCGAATTTAAAAAACCAAGCAAAAAAATGTAAAAATGCTGAAACGGCGAAAATTTACACGCGCGAAAATTATCACTTTTACAGTAGTGTGGTGTTTTTTTGTTTTGTCGAAACCTTTAGTTAATTTAGGCTGCCTTAGCTTAGTGCTAGTTCTATTAGTTCTACACAAGCAGGTCTTTTTGGTTTTCAAGTGATTAACTTCACTGCAATAGTGAGATGGACTGGGACGGAGACAGTGTAGTTTGTCTTTGAATTTTAACAACATGGCCAATAAGTTGCGTCTTTACAGTTGAAATTAAATCTAAGAGAACATTTCCTTACTACCATTTTGTGAATTAATGCTTTAAGTTGTGGACATGGTCCCCTCGTCACAGTCCAGTGGTCATTTGCTGGTAGGATTAACACATGCTGGTTAATGCCTAACGAATCATAGGCTGCCATGTGGGGAACAAACCGTAAATATTGCAATTGTAAAAAAGCAATTTGCTACAACTGTTTAGTTGACAGTAATGTCACTGACACTTGAATATGCAGTGACAGTAATGTCAGCATATTTCAAAGGGTGCAAATCTTGAAAACTACACTGAAAGCTGTATTTTTCCCCCAGGGGAAATCACAGCTTTATCCATGTTACATAAAGGCAGAACAATCACTACAGCAATGACTGCAAAAACATGGCAGTCATATTTGAGACAAAAACCGAAGCATAAGAAAAAAAAATTGACTGGTAAACAAATAAAATGCACTGAAATATTTGTTGAAAATTGACATGATTTTTCTTTTTCAAGCACCTCATAAGCATGATCCTAAGAGAAATTTCCAAACTTTTAAATTCTGTTAAAGAGGCAAATTTGAGACCCAAGTTGCCATTTTTGTGTCAGATAGAGTATACTAAGGGGAGGAAGCCGGGCGAGTATTTTGTTTGTATGATTATTACCTGGTCTTCCACCAAAATTAGAGTGTGAATTAATAGTTGTGGTGAGGAATTTTGCCATTTTCACATAATTGATTTCAGAATCAGTTTGACTTTTTAAAGCTGTTCAATAACTTCAAGTTAGTCAGTTTTAAACTATACTTTGCCCTTGTCTGAAGGAGGAGACGATGCGCGGCGTTATACACGGGCAGCTTTCAGTTGCGGTGCACTTCGTGCATTTTGCCTATGCACGCGCTGCTGAAGTCGGTTCCAAGTTATCCGCGTTCGCTACTTCATAATCGAGCTGGAACATTAGTGTAGGCTTTACTTCACGCTGTTGTATTACTTCAATTTAATTGCCTAATTTGAAAACACCTATTGCATCTCATACTCCCTCGTAGAGACCATAGCCATATGTGAAAGATTTCAAGAGAAATAAACTTCAGGGGACCTCTGATTTGATGAGAAGGTCATGGGAGATATTCCCCATATTCCATGCCATACCATTGCTCCCATGACAAATTGATGCAAACAGTGGCAATTGATTTTAAGGTATTACGATTTCACACATACCTCGTGATATATTGATGGTTGGCAAGTGTGGGTATGTAAAGTTTCTATCCTGTGATTGACACATTGGCTCCAAGACTCCTGTTGAAAGAAAAAACCAGACCATACATCAAGAAATTAACTGATGGATAATAATATTGTAAGAAGGCCATCTTGGAAAATAATGTGCTTTGAGGTACTAACTCTGTTCACAGTATCATGTTGTACATAGTAATACCAAGGAGTGTGCTTTAAAATGCTGCAATTAATATAACTAAGCCTGTTACCATGTAGAATGGTTTGTAGGTCTAAAAAAGTTCAGAGACAAAAGGGGAAGAACATACAGAAAGGTAAAATAAAATCAGCTCTAGGCCCTAAGGGCGAGCCACCCAACCACGACCCCAATTTCAGGGAAAATTGTTCCCCACAGTAATATATTTTATTTTGTTTGCAAGGCCTGACCTCCACACCAAAAACGCCACACACCAAAACCTGTACAAAAATGGCATTTTTTCACAACTTACTTATGTTTTTTGTAATTTAAAATCATTTAATTATTGCCAAAAAAAAAAAACATGGCTGATTTTATAGATACAGAATAACAAAAGCACATGCCAAATCTGGGTCAGGCCAGGCACAATTTTTTTTTTTTTTTTGCCTCATCAAGCAAATGTACGTTGGGCCCTCTACAAGAAACAAATTGCCCAATTCTGTGTTCAATTTTAGCAATTTGATGTGGGACACAGATTTGGCACAACCTTCACATCACAACAATTTTTCTCTCTTAAACAGAATCCTCCTAGAAAAGAGTATAAAAAGAAGATCGTCCAAGTTATATATCCTAAACAAAAGCTTTAGAGACGTCCACAATTCCTGGATAAAGAAAATAAATTAAAATTCTATAAACAAAATCACATTTCAAGCTGCTACATGGTTGCTTGATACTCATACTGTAATAGTGACACTCTCTCTCTTTGCAGGGCTGCAATTTAGACGCGAATCCGCGAATCGATTTCGCGTAAAGATTCGCCCCCGAATGTTCACACGCGGAATCAGAGTTGATTCGCGTTCAAAGAAAATTCAGTAAGAGGAAAAAAATCAGTCAAGAAAAAAAATATGCTTGGCCTACCGATTATATAGAAATAGGAGAATCACAACCAATGAATTTTTTCTTCAAAAAACTCATGAATAAGTAGATCGGTATTGTCAAAACAAAAAACAAAATATTAAGGCGAAAGGCTACTTTACAATGACAGAAGTCCGTACATACGTCGATTAACACGTACTGTTTACGAAAATCAATTAATTGACCTGCCCCCAATACAATTACCTATGCCATCAAGCCATGTGATTACCATTTGCCCTATTGTACCATATAAAATGCAGGGTTTTTCATTTTAAACGGCAAAAAAGTCTAAAACGGCAAATAAAATAAATTCTAAAAACGTACTAACATAATGCAATAATAATCTTAAGTTAGAAATAACCCTTTCTATTTTCCATTAGTTTTGTACCAAAATAAAACAAATTTGTAATCCGATCCGCAATTCCACTGAGGTAATAATCTAGGTAGTGGTAAATGCTTTGCCTCAGTGTTTACCTTTCAGTCTGCAAATGTAAACAGTGATATGCGGGAAGTATACTAGTCCGACGGTTCTGTTAGCGCTATGTAAATTTCTTGAGGAATTGCTAAATTTTTAGCAGGTGAGACTGTTCAATACTGAGGGGAGTTGCTAACGTTGCCTTCAACATTGTAATTTTGTGTTTTTTGACAGCAAATATGAAGAGAGATTTTCGCCGCCTGTTGCGAATCGGCAGGGTCTTTGCAAAGGCTGGCTGAATTCGGAAATTGTGGCATTTTTGTGCAATTAAATGCATTCGATTCTTAATTTTTTTTTCACGCACTGATTGCATCCTATTAGTACAAAATATTTAAGAAAATGAAATCAAATCCCAAGCCTTATCATTTGATTTTTGTCTTCCAAAGTCGCTTCTGCATTCTGCTTTTAGAAGAGTTTATGCGTGGATGCATGTGTATGAGAAACTCTGAGTACTCAGATCGAAGAGATGGAAGTTTGGTATTTATCACTAATTTATGTGAGTAAAAGAACTCAAACGTGGACTCATACTTGTAGTTTGAATATTTGTGTCTCTCTTCTGCAAGTAGTTTACTTGTAGTGGTCGTCGATGCCTTAGTAGTGTCAATTTCAAAGCAACATTTAGCCCTAATTAAAAAATTCCAGCTCCAAATTATATTGGTTTTTAAAACAATGTTAAGAATTACTTCTGCCTTCTGTATTAGATTTTCCAACATTAACATACTGGTAATACTGATACTTCACCAAACGAATAATTAGCAGGGAAATAAATTTTCTCCTTATAATATATCATAATCTTACCGAAGTAGGTCTGAAATCTTGATTCTTCGCAAAATTACCTTGCGAGAATCAACCTGATGCCCGAAGTTACAACGAATTGCACCCCTGCTTGACTCCACATAATTTAAATTTTTAACATTTCAGGTGTTTTCCATCAGGTGATCTTTGCCTCCCCAATCCATTTTGAATCTGTATTTAAAAGCTGTAATTAAATGTAAACTACTTTCAAGACCCCGAACACACTGCAAGTGGTGGCTTCCTACAAAAAAATATACTTTCAAGGAGCATTTGTGTAATATTGACCTCTTCTAATATCCCAGTTGACCTATCACCTTCGGGTCTTAAGCCATAGCATATGACCCAAGTCCTTAGATATTTGAACAAATTTGATGACTGCCATTTTTGGTGCAAGCATTGATCACTGTTGTTTTTACGCAATCACCTCTAAATAACCCCAAGAGAACATTTGACTATGTAAACATCTCAAAGTACTAGGGCTGTATAGACTGAAGCTGTTGTGGACAAGGTTGCGACAATTTGTCAACTCTCCTGGCATGGACAACCGTGGGAAATTGTCGACAAGACAAATATTCATGAGGATGCCTGATCAACTTTTGTAACAGCCTATTGCAGCTAAATAATTGTAATTCCAACTGCCTATTGACTTTATGGAATCTGTGAATTTAACCATATTTTATTTCACCCAGTAACCTGTATCAATAAGAATTCTAGCAAATCTGTGAAAATAGTTTTGTTTATTATATCATTAAAAATAGCCCAAGACCCCCAGAAGTTGGCCCACTTTTGCGTAGAGATGCGTTCAAATAAGTTCAACCAACCTCCCATATGGGTAGAAAGTGTGGAGTAACGTTGAAAGAGTCAAAGTAGGTTAATTTGTTTCCCATACAAGTGCTCAATCTAAACCTTTGTGTGCTATATAAGTATATAAAAAACAAATGAGAATTGCATTTCAAAAGATTGATTGTCGACAATGTCGCCAATGGTTTTATGATTTACCAACTGTCGACAAGAAAACCACCAAAACCGGACCGCCTACAAATTACTTCACTCCTCAAGGTCATTGAGAACCTTGGTGAAACCTATCTCGGTCCATTTCCTTGCAAGAGCAGTATTTAATCATTTTTTTACAATGACCTCAAATGACCTACAGATGACCTTTGACCTGTTGCCCCTGACAAAGCCCATATATCAGAACTACTCAGGTCAGTTTTGGAGAGAATCATTCTCACAAAGATCCCCCGAATAAATTTGCGAGAATCCCAATAGTTTCTTCAAACCTTAAATGACCTTTGACTAAAATTTGTGAACAAACCTTTTCCATCACATAATGATCATCCCCACCAACTTAGACAAAACTGGTTTTGAAACCAGGAGTCTTGCCCAAACTTCACAATTGAAATGCCACCCAGCCCCACCCAATCATGGAATGTTAAAGAAATAGTATATTTTGCCCAATTTACCTTTACAAGCCTTTAACCATAAATCCTTAATTAAGGTCACCCTTCCTCCCAAGAGAAAGCTATCAGTAAGCTTCCAACAATGCATTGCTCCCAATGAAGTTTTTGTACAGGGCCACTATGTAAGCGTAGAGATGAAAACATGACTAACTAACAGTACTGATCCAAACTTACATTTTAAGAATGTGTCTTCTCTCTAAAACAATTCAACATGACTACTGTACAAAATCCCATTGGAGGCACGCATTGTGGGAAGCTAATGATATCTTCTTCTGCCTCCCCACCCACTGATCATTGTAAATTTGGTTTGGACTGAAGTCATACACTTTTGAATGGGAGGAAATTAACACAACTGCAAAAACTTTTAAACCAAGAAAAAAAAATATTTGCCCCTAGAGACCCTTAACCTCCTCAAGGCCCCCTTCCCTTCCACCCAATGTCATTGTTATAAGTTTGGCTTGAATTAAAGTGATTACTTTTCAAAATAGAAACTTTTAACAATAGTAAACACTTTTAACCAGAAAAAAAGTCTATTTTTACCCAATTTCGTCCCTATGTGACCTTTCACCTCACACATAATTAAGGTCACCCCTTCCCTCTCACCCACTGATCATTTTTACCTAGTTTGGTTTGATTGAATTGGAAAGGAATGATAATCTCGAAATGGGAAACTGTAACAAATTACAAAATTTTTTTTCCCAAAATCCAGGACACATATACACACGCACTCAGAGTAAGCTCAGGGGAAAAAAAAAAAAAAGAAATCCATTAAGAAGCATTACAAAAGTGTGAACAAAGAGTGACAAAACAGATGGAAGTAAGATAGATAGGCCATAACCACCACATAGGCTGATAAATAAAGCTGCTTTTTGACCCAAAAATTGAATTTTGCGACTTTCAAATAAAAGTAACTCTGGCAGGCCCGTAAATTTCAAAAGAGCTGATAAAGGGCCAAAAGAGCAAAACTTAGGGGTTTTATGTGTTTTTAAAGGTGAACATTTTGCGTAAAAAAGTCCACTTTGCCAAATTTGCCCCCCCCCTTTTGCAATTTATAGGAAAAGTCCCCCCTCACAATAAAAAATGCCCCGCCCCTAAAAAAAATGCTGGTTTTTACGGGCCTGAACTCGTGGTCCTCAGTTCCCCCCCCCCCAAAAAAAAAATCTGCAAAATTTCTATTTTTAGTTTGTTTGTTTTCCCTCCAGGTCGGAAAGGCTGCCTTCCATTTTCAAATTAAGTAAGAACGCTGATCCAAAATCAAGTACTGCAGTTCCTACATGGAATGAATTTTCTATTCACTAACTACACATATATGTTAAAGGTGCTGGTACCTTATTTTTCAAATTGATGTAGGAACTTGATCAAAATCAAGGGTACTGCAAATTCCTACATGTTGAATTGAATTATTCTATCACTAACCTACACATATAGTAAATGTGATGGTACCTGTGCCACCCAATATGGCTTACGTATAAACCAGATTATTTTGTTGAGCATATTTGTTCTGTACCTAATGATCAATACAATGGGCACTACCACATTTCAATATGACATGTTTTAAGTAACGGTTAATTAAAAATGGTTACAGCAAACGTTTGCCAATCCAATTTATAAAAAGCTTTCATACTGCAATAAAATGATATAGTTCTTGACAATAGTATGCTAATCGGGGAACTTGCATAAGTGTACATATATACCTACATACCTCCACACAATAATACCTACAGCATACATACATACAACACGCATAAAAACCTACACATATACATATACAGGGCGTCTCAATAAAAAGTGTAACACTCAGAAAATTGCTTGTTTAGGCATGAATCGTGTCGTAATTTATAAAATTTGACGTCAAATTCAAGATAAAGGACCCTATCTGTCAGTTACAATTGTACCCATCACGATAGCTTTTGTCAATCTGGGAATATATGCAATTGTTTGCAGGTAGCGAAATCCACTCTGTGCCATTTTTCAATATAGCGATAGAAACACACGTTTCTGAATAACATTTTCAAAACAAGAGCATTTGTGTAAAATAACAGCATCCGTAAGACATTTTCCATGAAAAATTTGTAATAACTTAATTTAAAGAAATCTCTTACTATATTTTCAAAGTCAAAATAAAAATATTCACAGTTCCATACTTTGGAGTTGATAAATTGAAGATTCAGAGCCACATTACTTGCACTCAAAAAGAGGAATGTAATGCCAACAAAATTCACATGATATATGCACGCTATGGACATATCTGCAAAATGTTTCACTTAAACCAATACTGGTAGAGTCATATGAGTTTCAAATATTGTTCGATTTGTAAACCAAATTCAGTCATGATCCTACATCTTCTTCTGTTCTTGAAATAGTCCATAATCTGGGATGGGGGGGATGGAAATAAAAAACAAAGTTCTTATCACTACTCAATTCCTCTCCGTCGACATGACCACCTCCTCGATGATGCAGCGTGCGGCCTTGTGAAACGCCAGCCATCCCTGACAACTCTGCTGCGGCTCGTGAACGACAGCTATTCCTAGCACTATGCTGCGGCTGAGTTGCGTGACCTAGTCTGTGATCCTTCTCTGCAGCTCTGGGGATAACTCGTGGGTGGTGATTCCTGTAGACTTTGCTCTTCAAATATCCCCATAAATAAAAGTTTAACGGCGTCAATGCTGGAGACGCGGGGGATCAACGTAGTGACCGATCCCAACCAACTCGGTGCGGAAAAGGTTCCTGGAGCCTGTCGTGGACAGCTCTTGCACGATGACATGTTGCACCATCTTGGACCCACCACATCTCCTAATGGAATCCATTAGCATTCAGATTATACCGCCCAGTTACGTAAGAAGATGAGGCACCGCTAAGTCAAGTTAACAATATCAAAGGTATTTTGTCCGTTCATGGGGTTTCTCTGAGGAAAGCGGCGACAGTCCCGTTGGCCCATCCTTGCCAATCCAAACAAGGAGTAGTAGTTTCTCTCTGCTGCCTGGTCTGTAATAAGTCCAGTCAGCAGAGAGGGTTGCCTCTGGCGGCCGAACGTCGCCACATTTCGAGAGTTCCACCATGGTATTCATAGGAAAAAAAGGAAGAAAAGTGGGCTTCGTCCACAATCAGACATCGACAGGAACCGGGTTGCTTGTTAAAACTAGCCAGTGACAGTATTGCAGCCTGCGTTGGGTCATCGCCGTCCGCTAAGGAAGCCTTTGTTCCATGACGTACGATGCCAGCAAATCTAAGTGGGTGATATTGAATTGTGATCTGTGGATGTCGGCTAGTCTAGTAGGAGGGGTTGATGTCTTGGCGGAGATGGGGGATCTGCTTGGAAGCTGACCGTAATCTGATCGAGATTCAGCTGTGTTCCTGCAGTTTTTGGTCTTCCTGAATTATCAGAGTTCAAGTTGTGACTGGTGTCATAGTTAACATCCTCTGGTAGTTCTTGTCACCGTTTGACGCACAGGTAATTTTCCTACCGGAACTGCAAGTGGAATGTCTGATGACTTCTGCAGTGTTTCGCGTTTCATGATAATGCAACACCATGAACACTTGACTCTCTCATCGAGAGTAAACTGAAAAAAAACGGGTGCCCATTTCCTGCTGCCATGGGTTCTTTTTCAGGCACCAAATCCAGCTGACAACGATTGCTAAATATCATGATGAATGCACTTTCTGCATGCTAGGATAGTTACATAAATTGAATCAAAGAACAATGCACGAACAACAGTGCTATTGAGGGTGCAAATCCAATTCTTAATTACAAGTTTTCACACATTTTAACACATGTTTCATTGCTATTGTTTGAAAAATGTGTTTCTAAAAATTGTTCTATCGCTTGATATTGAAAAGTTGCACAGAGTGGATTTCGCTTACCATGCAAACAATTGAGTATATCTCCAGATTGACAAAAGCCTTTCGTGATGGGGGGGTTTGGGGGTACGTGTTGGAACAGATAGGTTCTTTATCTTGAATATGACATCAAATTGTATAAATTACGCACGATTTCATGCCTAAAACAAGCAATTTCCGAGGGTTACACTTTTATTGAGACGCCCTGTTGTACACCACATATTCACCGAGTAACAGATGAATTTGCATCCAAAATATACAATTAAAGGTGCAACAAGAGATTTCAAATAACAGGTGTCCCTAAGAAAATGTGAAAATTCTGATTTTTGCCCTGATGTAAATCTTTCTATCAAAAATTTCCCCATCTGAAAGGATTAAGTTGAGAAATGTTTCTTTGGTACAAAAATTGTGAAATTTCTAATTTCGTATAGGAGCAAATACGAAATTCAGCCTATGTTTTATATTGAAATATAAGCAAATCAAAATCACCTTTTTTCTCTCTTTTAAGACATTTCTGTAGCAAAATACAAGGTAAGAAATCTATTGAGTGTCTAATCTATATGAAATTACTATTATGACACAATATTTGGGTGCCTCAAAATCTCTCGTTGCACCTTTAATGCACAGAAAAATAGCTAAAAATTCAGAATAACTCAAGTTCAACTAATTTTTGGCTTTTTTTCTTGGTTGAAATAAAGATCAAACTTCACTGCACATATTTTTTTTTTAAATTTCAAGAATTTTTAAAGTAACAATTACAACTACATCTGAGGGTAGGTCCTTTGTATATAAACTCCAAGAGGTACTTATAGCCAAAATATCTAAATCTGTTGCCCAGCCTTTTGTAAGTATTTAACTTTTGTGGAACAATTATTTTTAATTTCATTTTGTAGCACAACAATGCCTATAACTGAAGATAGAAACACTTCAAATTCAAAACCTGACAAATCTTCCATATGACATTTTATTTTGTTGAGATTGAAAGTGTAATAATTTCTACTATTATGAGATTGGCTTCTTAATAATTCTAGAAGAAAAAAAATCAAGCAATAATTGAAAAATACTAATATAATATTGCCTAATATGTAGACAAATTTAGTCTTGGCTAATACCCAAATTAAAATTGTTTAAGGTATATAAATGAAAACGACATCTTACAGATGGATAATCGACAATTAATGTCATTAAAACAAATTGCAGAGTGAATCGGTCCCTAGACAGAGCCAATAAGATATTGGCACCATTAAAATTTAAGTATCAATAGAATACAATTTTGGGAAAAAATGTAAAATTGGCATACACTATTTCCGTCACCCATTACTAACACCGGCATTAAATTTTCAGTCAAATCTATCAAGGGCACTGCAGCCAATAAACTACCAGAGTTAGCTGCACCACCTACAGATCATGCAAAGCCCTATATCAGGGCCGTAGCCAGGGGGGTGCGGGGGGTGCGATGTACCCACACAAATCTCAAAAAAGGTCCACAAAAATGATGTGTGCGGGCGAAGCAAGCTAGGAAAAAATAGGCGTTTTAGGCTTTTTTGGGACAAAAAGGGCACTATTTGGGCAAAAAGGTCCACTTTTGCCCAATTTACACCCCCTCTATTGTGAAAAGGTCCACATTTTGGGGAAAAGGTCCACTTTTGGAAAATACTGTATTGACCCTAGTACAGTCCCACCTGTTTTTAAACTGAAATTAACTCAAACTTAGGGGGTGAGATTATAATAGGATATCCAGTCCAATATAAAACACACAAGCATCAAAATGTCAGCCTTTTCAGAACTTTTAAAGTGTCAAATGAGTGTAATTAAAAAGGCCTGTATGAACTGAGGGCATAGACCTGATTAATTTTGTATTGAAAATCACAACAAGAAACCTCCAAAACATTAATGATTGCAACCAAAAAATACTAATCTATTGATTACCAGCAAAGAACTTATGATGGGATTATAATAGGATTTTCTACTATTCTGCAGATTCTTTCAAAACTGGGTGGGATTATAATCAAACAAGGGACTATACTCAGGTGGGTATGGTATATTGTTAGGATTATTAGCATATACAGTTCAATGATCAGAGAGCCCAATCAGAACAGTCTGTACCCTAAATAGTGTATAAATTGAAAATCATTATTTAAATATCAAAACTTTACCTCTCTACATGCAATTGATGTAAGATAACACCACACCAAGACCGGCACAAACTGAAGTGTAAAACGCTTCAATTCTAAATGTCCAGATCGGTAGAACTCGTATAACTGACTAAATACCGGGTCCTGCAGCTGCAAGGGGTAAAATATGAGAGCAGAATGGAAGAGGAATGGTCATTTGTGACTTATCTTGTAATTATATTTGTTAGTATTATTGTGAGGATACCTAGATTTTTGTCATAAAAATCGGTGTGAATACCCCTAGTAAAAACCAAATTTGAATTTACACATTGGTATGAAAAAATATTCAAGCATAAGGTGCATGAAAGTCGACTTTGAGTTTATCTTTACCTGCCCGCATCGCTTTTGGGAGGCTAGAAATACCAGAGTCAAAATTTCAAGATTGAAAAAATAATTCATTATTTCAAAACATTGTCGTTTTCACCAGGTTTAGCAATTGGAAACATATTTTTGTTTGTAAAACATATTTTTGATAACTTTGAAGCAAAACCAGGATTTTTTCTGCAGCCCTACCTTCTGGCTTTTAAAAAACACACATTTTAGGTCAAAAATGAAATGTAATGAAAAATTAAAAAGTCACCTCATCAACCAGGAAAAAAAGAAGTAACAATAAACTTGGAATTGACTTTCATCATGGCCTAATGAAATGGACCCTTACTGAAGTCACTTCCACAAATTTGAAACCAATTTGGGCATTTACATTCGGTAAAAACAATAACAACAGCATGAGTTACAGGAGATTCCTTCCATGATAAATCAAGTGTTGACATCTCTGCTAGAATTTACAGTATATGAATTTAATTTATAAAATTAATTTTATTAAAGCTTTCAAGTATGTTGGAATACCTTCTGAATACAGAGAGGTTGGGAAAATGTTAACATCCATGAAGATGGAATTGTACTCAACATACCTCTGCCTTTGAGTGCTGTATTTCATCTAGAAGAGCCTTAATGAGCTGATTGTTGCCATTAATCTTATTACCAAAATTGGCTGCTTCTGAACCCGGTAGAGACTGTACAAAAGAACAAGAAGAAACACTTGATTTTACCCAATTGATCATTTTCAGAACTCTCCAGTGCAACCTTTGTAAGGTGAGCTCCAACAACTTGAAGTCCATTGTGTATCATTAATAATCATTTGGTTCTTTGTATAGGGTTCTTTTAAAGGGCCATGGCCCAATCATTAATAGCCTCATCCCCAGAACCCCAAATTTTACTGGAAGTGGTCAAAATTTTGGTATCAAAAGAAAGCTACTATTTTTCTCATTTACCCTGTTGAATCTTAGGGCTAAAGCTGCTTGGTTTGGAAGTTATGAGGCTAATGTACTCCACTTTGGTCGACCAATATTAATTTTACACATTACTCTATGGGGCTCACAAAATCTTGTTTCTAGCTCTCACATCAAAACGGATTGAAATATCGGCACAAAACTTCACAGATGGGGTTTTGGAGTGAAGGCAATTCTATCAAGAATAAAACTTTATATATTTAAAAGGGTCATCCCCTTTAAAGAATAAGAGATGGGAAAGCTATGAAATGACCCTAGCTATACTCTGTAAATCTAGAAGTACAAAGTAATCAATAAACTCCCACATAAGTCTCACAAGGAATGCCTAGTACATGTCGACTTATACGACCAGTATGTGTGTGTATCAGTGTAAGAGATTGTTTTGTTTGCACATCATGCGTTGTCTTAAATCGCGTGCGATTTAGACTGTGCCTAAGAGTGTGTAAGCGTGTTTGGTAGTAAGGCGCGATAACACTGCGCAGCGCATCAATAAATTTACTTTGTACTTCGAAGTTTAAGAAGTATAGGCAGCATACATGGTCAAGAGAACACATGTTAATTTGCTTCGCCCCAGTGCACTACATCCAGCTATTTTAATAGTGATCTAGAAGCCTCAATTTGCACAAAATTGCTCCACTCAACTATAGGGTTTGCAGTCCACAGATTCTTAAAATTGGGAAGCCCTGCTATAAACCCAGCGGGCATAGTTGTTTAGAGCGGCGTCGAAACGACGTTGGCACGTTGAAAACAGGTGGACGGTTTTTATAAATTTACGTCGAAAATGCAAATTGAATCGACGTTTTAAGAACGACGTCAAATCGATTTGCATTTTCGATATAAATAGTGTGTAAATTTCTAAAACTCTCGACGTCTTTTCGACGTTCCAGCGTCGATTGCCCACTGGGAACATGGTGTACATGTATTGGGAGAAACCACTCAGCCATCGGTGAAGCCTTTCATGCAGGCAAAATGTGCAAGCATTATGAGGTCAGTTCACGAACACATACATGTAGGCTATTCTGGCTATCACCATGGTTACAATGTGATCAACAAAAAGTAACAATATAGATCAATATGGAGCAATATTTAAATTAAGTTAATCTAAATAATAATTTCTACTTGAAAATATATATAATTTATTGCTTTCTTTGCCTGTATTATAGTTTTCAACTTTTATTGCCTGGCTATTCTTCTGGTGACCTGGTTGCTACCACTAGTGATAGACCTCATGTTTTCAACACGAATCTCTGTAGAACATTGGAGAATCATTGGATCCACACACTCAACACAGTTGAACCACATGGTATCAAAATTAAAACCCAGTAGTCACTTGCTTTTCCATTTTAAAGCTTTGCTTGTTTTTAACTAAAATCACATACCGCAGCTTGTGTTGTGACACTGCATTTTTTGTCCCAGCAGCCACATTCTTTATTCAGCTGCCACTTTCTTTTTTTTTTGGTTCAGTGGTCAACTCTGATCCTATTCATTGCTTGTTTTATACTCTGTAGCGCTTCATTGCACTCATCTCTCTCACTGCAGAGGATGGTGTGCTGTGTCTTATAGACCGTATTCAATAGCCAGCCATGTTGGTGGACAAGATACACGCGTTCCAGTACTACAATACATTCACCTGTCAATGATCCCTGTGCAATCGCTAAACATGGATCGATTGACGGCTTAATGTATTGTAGTCCTGGAATGTATGCATCTTGTCCACCAACATGTCTGGTGGCAGACGTCATATTGAATACGGTCTATAGGTGCTTTTTAACCACAGGTATACTTGATAAAGGCGGGTTTAACCCCGCTGTGCAGGGGCGTAGCTACCATAGGGACAGAGTGGACAAAGTCCATGGGCCCCGAGAGGTTAAGGGGCCCCCAAGAGATTGGAGAAAAAAGAGAGGGGGAGAAAGAGAGAGAGAGAGAGGAAGGGAGAACAAATATTATAAGATTTGCTTTTCAAAACAAAGCCTAATTAACTGCTGTGATGCTGCATTTATTAATCCTGGGCCCTTCTACTCTCTAAATTTCTTGGATTAAAAAGTAATCTAAATGGATTGTAAGAAATTTAGAGAGTAGCCTGCCTGGTACCGATAAGCGAGAGGCCCTATCTTAATGTCAACGTAAGCAAGTCTGCATTTAAAAAATACTATGGGCCATTTACCAGGGCCCCTAGATACCAAATTATAATGTATTTGGATTCAGTGACCCTCGTCATGGGTCCCGCGGTGGTTTGTTATTAAGTACTTAAATTTTGTATCCCTTCTGGGCCTATTTGACCCGATGGCAAATTTTCTAGAATAATGAAGAATTGGGGGCCCAAAAGTTCTAGAGAAAAAAAAACAGAGTTTGGAGGGGAAAATGCCCTGAAGGGGCCCTTGAAGATTAAAGCATACTTTCGTTTAGCGTGGATTCAGTGGCACGTGTTATGAGCCCAAGATAACTTATGTTTTCTCTTAAATTTTGGGCCCACTTCTTTCCGTATTTGACACAATGGCACATTCGGCCCTGAAAGATAATTCATTAAAGGGGACAATCCGATTTAAGTATATAAAGTTTTCATCTTAATAGAATGACTTCACTCCAAATCCCCATCTGTAAAGTTTCGCACCGATATTTCGATCCGTTTTGATGTGAGAGCTAAAACGTGATTTTGTAATTCCCAAAGAGCTCTGTGTAAAATTGATATTGGTCGATCAAAATGGGGCACATTTTCGCTCATAACATCCAAACCAAACATCCTTTATCCCCAAGATTTAAAGGGTAAACATCCTTTAGCCCCAAGATTTCAAAGGGTAAATGATAAAAATATTAACTTTCTTCAAATACCAAAATTGGGATTATCTAGGAACGGGGCTATTACCGATTGGATCATGTCCCTTTGAAGTCTTTAACTTTCATTCAGATGTATTATTGAGTAACATTTTTTCTTTAAATTACCCACGCGAGAATGATGTCTGTTGGGCCAAGGTTCCGCTCGAATAGTTTAAATTTTGAATCTAATATTTGCATTAGGATTGATAACAAGTTACATTTATTAAGGCAAATCTCGACGAAGAATATATTATAAAAATAATTAAGAGGTATAAAGTCTTTTTACAACACTCTGTTCTGGCATAAACATTTTACCAACATTTTATTGTTAATAGTGATTCCAATTGTTACTTTAATAAAAATTGTTGTGTTTCAGTCTTTGTGTGTTTTGCGGGGTAGCATGATTTCTCATGCATCTGGCCTATAATTTTATCATTGTGTCTTTTACATACATGTAGGCCGCTTGCATTATAAGCCAGGTGGCCTATGGTAAAAAAGGAAAACGATAAAATAAAAGTGAAAAATGATGAAGGACCATACAAAAGTCACCACCACTGTGAAGAAGCACGATGAACTAACCTAGGGGCCCCAGTTGGTGTTTTGTCCACGGGCCCCGAACATGCTAGCTACGCCACTGCCGCTGTGTATACAAGTTCATTCATGTAACGCATCTGCAAAGAACCATTTCAATCTTGTTAAAGGTGGTTGTTCCGATTTATGTGTATTGTGTTCTCAACTTGATATGAGAGCCTGGCACTTGCACATACACCCCATCAAGTACTGTGGGAAACAAACTTGCAGTTTTGATGGTCGATGCAATAATGCATGTTGCAAAGCCCCATTCAATACTGTGGTAATATTGATGGTTAACCACTAAAACGGCGGTTTTTTGTTTATATCTTGGGAATGAAATGGATTTGAAGGCTCAAATTTCAGGACGACAATGAGAAAAATACGGCCTTTCATCTGATATCAAAATAAAAAAAAAAAAAAAAAAAACTGTTCTGGTATTATGGTTTCTCTGATGTGCTGAGCGCCTTTCATGGCAGCCGCACAGCGCCTTGATCACGTTTACGTGGATATGTCGCGCGTTAAAAATACAAATTATTATATTATTATATTATTGTGTATACAAGTTCATTCATGTAACACATCTGCAAAGAACCATTTCAATCTTGTTAAAGGTGGTTGTTCCGATTTATGTGTATTGTGTTCTCAACTTGATATGAGAGCCTGGCACTTGCACATACACCCCATCAAGTACTGTGGGAAACAAACTTGCGGTTTGATGGTCGATGCAATAATGCATGTTGCAAAGCCCCATTCAATACTGTGGTAATATTGATGGTTAACCACTAAAACGGCGGTTTTTTGTTTATATCTTGGGAATGAAATGGATTTGAGGGCTCAAATTTCAGGACGACAATGAGAAAAATACGGCCTTTCATCTGATATCAAAATCGATACTACTTCCGGGTAAATCAGGGGGGTCCCAAAGACGATCGGAACACGTACCTTTAATGTTATGCTTTTAGTGTGTGGGTTCCAAATTTTAAAACTATAAAGCTTTAAGAAATAATTATACATCGTTGTTCCAAGTCTTACCTTATATTCTGTTAACCATTCTTGGATCAATCTTGTTGTTGCCATTATAACCTGGCCCAGGCAGCTAAATTTCAGTTCTTCATTTGAACTCGTCTGGCCATAGGACAGTAAAAAATGGATCAAAATTTTAAGATCCGACAAGCCATCATCCCCAGAACCCTCCCAGATTTAACTGACATGGTAAACTTCTTTATAATAATAATACAAAATAGCATTTCAAGTGGCTTGGTTTTATAGCTCTTGCTTAGTTGCTTCTTGGCTTGATTAATGAGCTGTTTCTGCTTGATTCCACAATGTTTTTGAGTGGATGATCATCTGCAGTTAACTCCCCTTTCCCATTCAAGGATTTCAAACAAGATGATTTTCAAAAGCAAGATATTATGTGTTAGTAGTGTTATAAAATTAAAGTCAAGCGCTTACAAATAAAAAAAAAATACACTGTTCAAGAACGCATGCGTTGTGTGCCATCAACGTTATGAGAGGGGCCAAACATAAGGTCACCCAAGGTTACATGAGGTCGCCAACATATGAGTCACAACTACCCGTTCATTCTTTCAGGTTTATCTAAAAATTACCATGCGAAGCCAAAGGCCTGAATAACAGCAATAAAAACACAAATGCAAAAAAAATATAGATCATGGTAACATATTTAACTTAACATAAAAAACACTGCCATTATTGCCCAAGGTGTAAATGATATAAAAGCCAAAGGAACACATTGGCACGATCGTATTCAGAATTGCACCAAAGTATGGAATAGGGCTGTTAAGGTAACGTTTCGTCGACCACTTTGGGAAAGAAAGTTGCATTTAGAATCTAAGGTGAGATTATGGTGACTGGGCTCTAGTTAGTTGGGGGGCCAAGTGTGAACTCTTCAGAGGAATTAGGGAAAGTGGCAAATGGTTCACACAACTTTTCACGACGAATTGATGAGTGGTTATATTGCCACAGTATCAAAGCCTGTTAAGTGAGTACTGGGGACCAAGCATAATTTTACAGGCACCTTTTTTGAATTCGTTCTAAAAGTCAGATGTCTCTGTAAGCCTGCGTTGCCAAACGGGTGCCTTTGACGATATCAGTTTAAAGGACGTATGTGCCACTATAAATGTAATTAGATCGGCAAGGGGAGAGACCGGAACTTCTTAAGGATCTTTAACATATGCAGACGACCATTGGCCCGTTTTAATTATCTTACAAATTTGGAGGTCCCATTAAGATCGGAACTGATATTAAGTCCTAGGATCTAAACGCAGTCTGTCTCCTGGAGAATTTCATTACACAACACCAAGGTTAATAGTGGGTTTGTTCTTCATGAAGGAAAACCTGCCTTACCATACATTGGAGTGGGTTTAATTGCAATATGGTTAGGAATTATCGCCCAATGAGCAAGCTCATAAGTCCTGTTGCATACAACCGTCATGAATTTGTATCCGACTTTTCAAATAAGCTCATATCGTCAACAATTATTTAATTGTAACCAGATTATGCGAAATGCTGCTCATTACCCAAGCTAAAAAACCAACAGGGCCAAATCTTGTCCCTGTGGAACCCAGCTTTTAGGTCTCAAATCGGACAACAATACCACTATACAAGGTCCAATGTTGGAATCTGACGTACACCAAATACACTCCATCAGTTTTAATGCTTTTGCTAATGATTTCAAATTTGTTCAGCAGCTGTTTGCTAGCCTAAGTTTACCTGAAATGTATCAGCACCCTTCCAAATACAGAAAAACATTTTCAAACCTTCCCCAAACTTAAGTGTTTATAACCCTACTTACTTAGTGCACAAAAACTGAATTTGGAGTTCCCCCAACGGCTCCCCCACATTATCAATGCATCAGCAAGAATACGAGCAAGTGAAGAGCAACTCTGCAAACTGGGACAGGGCAAATCCTCGTTTATGGACACCAGCAGTACACTACAGCTAGTAAAAAACATACGTTGTGTGCATACTTGAATAATAATCGAATTCTGCCTCTGTTTGTGGCAGCGTCTGGCTGTCGGAAAATGGCGATGATACCGCAACAAAAAAAAAATACACAGAAAAAAATCAGTCAGAATTGGAATGTGAACCTAAAATCAATCTGGTGTTTTCTGGCAGCTTCTGGCTGTCGAAAATGGCGATGATACCGCAACAAAAAAAAAATACACAGAAAAAAATCAGAATTGGAATGAACCTATTTTGAAATTTTAAACTCTGTAATCAGTATAACAGATATTAGGGTGATCAGTTAGACACTACTGTCCTGTTCAATTAACTTAGATGTCTGTTTTTTATTAATTATTTAAAAAAATATGCACATTTGAAATAAATCACGAAAAGAAAGTTGTTGGGTATCTTTGGACCCAAGACGTTTTCTACATGACCAAAAGGACAATTTAAACCTTCAAATCTATTGAAATCTGGATATTTCAATCTCCTTTTTTGAAAATGAGCGAACAAAGGTTTGGATAATAACAAAGGTTCCACACAACATTGACTTCAATGGATGGCATTGAAGGACCCAGTTTGTTGTCGTTTGCAAATAAAAATCAGTGAAAATTGAATAACAATCCAAAGAAGAAATGTTTTCAAATTGGAACCCAATGATCTTGTTGGGTCTAGAGATTAACCGATATTTGTATCGGACATCGGATCGGGGGCGGACTTTGCAAAATCGGCAAAAATCTTATCGGCAAAAATGTCAGAGGCTGCCGATTCTCAGCCATGTACTGAATGAATGAAAGGGACGTATAATAGGTATTTTTCCTGCTTTTAAGTAGAAGCATGAGACAAGAGTTGCTCAAAAGGTAACCTTTCCTCTGAAATTCCTCATCGAACATAAAGCAAATGTTGACTGCACAGATTTGTTGATCATCGTCGCCAATTCCTAAGTTTAAGAATTTGAACTCAGTGCGATCTTTAATATATGGGGCAAATCGTTGGATCAGATCAGTGGATTGGCGGATACACCAAAAAAAATATCGGCCATTAGATCGGCAGAGGAAACCCTGGATCGGTTAATCTCTAGTTGGGTCCAATGATGAATAACAACTTATATTTTTTGGAAATAATTATAAAAACCGGACATTTAAGTTAATTGAACAGACAGTAATTAACATTACAAAAAGTTTTAAATGTATCACCCCCTTAAAGCGGCACTGGCAGTCTGGCACATTTTCAGAAAATATCAAATTTCTTCAATTTCCTCGCAAATGATAGTCTAGGCCATTGGAAGAATAAAGATATATTTTACACATAAAAGTAACATACTCAAAGGTCACAGACCGGTCAAACAAGGTGCATGCTGTGGGAATCAACTCTGGCATGTTTGCTTGTGTTTAATGCCACTTCCGCATCGTCTGCTGAATTAATGTCGCCAACGACAACATTAATTATAAAATCGTTTGGTTCTGTAAGCGCCCTGATTTGGGCTTAATAATTTCAGGTGAGGGCTAATGATACAATCATGCAAAAATATCAGAATTTTGAAAATCTAGAGGGCGCACTATTTTTCAAATGTGCCAGTGTCTCTTTAAAGGGGCATTTCGTGATCCACAAACCTTGTCCCCCTGACTTACCTAAAAAAAGTTGAGATTTTTATATCATCTGAACCATTAATAGTAATCCATGTGTACCAAATCTTACATGCAAATTCGGTCGTATCTTTAAGAAATTTGCAATTTTGTATTTGAAATTACAGCATAGTGGTCCATGGGACCGTGGGAAACAAGCATTTTGCTCATAACACAAAACCGCAAGATCAAGATCAACTCAAATTTTGTGAATAAGCTTTTCTTAACGATATTCAGTGAACCATGAATAAAACAGAAGGTGCTGGAATCACAAAATGCACCTTTAACTTAAGCCGGACATAAATTTCATTTGACAACACTATTAATAGTCGATTATTGCAATGTGATGTTCATTACGGTCATGATTATAAAATAGCGTGCACGACGTCGATAGCGTATCACAACTATACAGAATACTGAATTCATCCCCAACTCCATATGAGGTTATAATTTAATCAGGCTTTTTTTTATAGGACCCGCCAGCAATTTCGGTGAATGCGTGAACTTTCGTATTTTCCATGGCTAATTTGCAGGGAGAAAAAAGGAGCAAAAGAAGACGGGCGCTTTAGGGTTGACCCCCTGACTTTTGGGAATGTTTGACTTGCTTATTCCCTGGTTTGACCATAAATTGTTTTGACCTCAACTCTTTCTCTTTTGTCTTACGCTAATCCAGAAATTACCCCGGAGGGGGGGGGGGTACTAATGTAAATGTTGTAAGCACCTGCGTGAATTAACTTTAAAAAATGACCCTAAGCTAGGATACCAAAACTTCGTCAAACCGACCCTAACGAGGATTTTACCAAAAGCAATCGATAGCCCTAAGCGGGATTTCAGATGAATTTACCCAAAACCGTGATTACAATTTGCACAAACACTCATTGCTAAGCAAAGACTTGATATGAAATTATCCCCTAAACAAGGTTTAACATTGCAACTGGACCAGGGGTAGCGCTTGGGTTAAACCATGGTTCCACTTAGCAAATAGGACTCTCAAATTTTGGGGGTCTAATTGCCAATGTTTGGGTCCACAGTATCGCAGTCCACTTGATCTACATCAACATTTAATCACTTTGCCTTTGTCACCATGAGCATTAAAACACAACACCTCATAATTAAAAGTGGATGACCCGATCAACAACATCGCTCCCTCAAAATTTGATGTTTCTCTTAATTTTCCAGTTGAATTTTAAGCCCGAAAATCTCAAAATTTGGTCGACCACATATAAACTGTCCTATGGGCAATGCTCGCCCATTGAATGAGTTCCCTTTAAAGGATAGGCCGCGAGTTCAATGTTTAATCTGAAACATCAAAATAAATGATTCAAAGTCATTATGTTTGTATTTTTGTTATACCGGCAGAATGCAAACAGAACCTGCAAGTGGTGTATTGTGAATTCTGTAAATCTGCTGCTACACAATAAACGTTTGTTACGATATCACACTCTTCTTCCAACCTAAATAGAGCGGGTCCTTAACGAAACGTCATTCCGATTAAAGAAAGCGTTGTTTGCTCATATATTTAGGGTTGCATTTGCGACTAGATTAGCCCCTACTATCTTCTTAGATATGGTTACCACATCTCTGGTTGTAGCCCCTCGGTTCAACAACTTGTATGGGCAGTAGTATCCGTCGGAACCACAGGTCTAACGTGGTGAAATGTTGACAGGAGGCAACAAAATTAAGAATTTCTACAAGAAATATGCTCCCACTTCCGATATCAAGGACTATAACGCTGGTACCAAAGTTTCACTCGTTTATGAACGATCCTTACTGCCCAAAGAAAAATCGGCGAAATTTTAAAATCCCGGTGTCAGCCTTATTCCGTCGGTTCACTGTCTTGTTTACAAAAATGGTGGCCATACCACATGCTTTGACTGCTTCCAGCGACCTTCGGTTTAAGTTCGGGAACTGACATCGAAGTGTCCCGAACATTCAGTCACATGATTGTAACTCTTCCCACCCGCAATACAGTGTTTGTGCGTGTGGTGTACACAATAAGAGTGCGGGCCGGTACGGCAAGATAGACTCGATTTCCGGTCTTCGACGTCATATCCCCAAACAAAATATAGCACATGTTTGATCATCAGACCATCTGACACTGAAGTATCACTTTTCCATAAGTTTTACGCTATTTTCGATATGGCACTGGATTCTAAATAAATATAGTGGGACTAATGAATGGCGGAGTCTACTACTACCTGTGGATTCAGTATTGACACGTAATCGCGGACATGGGACTTTGCTTACCCAAAATTTATGTCATGTTTCCGCAGGCGGGAATAAGCTTTCCTAGTACCATACTTTTTGACCACTACATCTTCTCTCTCCAAGAGTAGGTACGGAAGATGTGCAACGCTACGGAACGAGCTACAATGAGTACAAGGTCGTGTGTCCTATTGGGGCAAAAATTGTGTTTACACATGCAATTAGCAAAAACTATGGCATTTTCACTTTCAAGAGTCATAGCTTAAAAACTGTACATACAGGTGGGGAAAAGTATATATATTCTGATAGTGCTGCACCACCAACCAGTTTATGAGACTTATACAATTGTCATCCCGCTAAATTTGACCAGTAGGGATGTGGAGTTCATGAAACGTGAGACAAAAATTAAAAGTCGTGGCAATTTGCATACAAACCCATTTTTCCAAATGGAAGCCATCTAAAGCAACACACCTAAGAAGACAATTTTGGTGTAAAAATGTTTTTTCTGGGTCAAAGGAGTTCAAACATTACGCACTCCCAAACTATAAAATGTTGCATGTGCCTGATATTTTCCAAGATGGCTGACATTTTATTGACACAAACCTCATTTCTTAATATATACCTATGGAAGATGATTGTGGTGTGTCAAATTTAAAGATTTCTGGGTCAAGGAGTTCAATAAAACATTTACAAATCTGTCAGATGAATTTAAAAGTAATGGCAGTTTTCATACTTCAAAACTCTCTTTTTCCAAGATGGTCAACATTTAAAAGACAAAATCGTTTAATACCTCATGCTATACACAGCACACTAAGGATGACGATTTTGGTGACGAAGTGTATGTTTTTAGGTCTAGGATTTTAACAGCAATATCCAAACTTTCAGATGAGTCTGAGTCATTGTCTTCATGACTACCATGTGAACCCAAAAGTGACACTTCATATACTCCAGTATGGATTCATCCCAAACTATATCTGGAATTGCATGCGAATTTTAATATTAGGTCTGTAGTCTTTTAATAGAAACTATTATTTGTTTGTTTTCCTGATAGGTCAGAGTAAAATGGCCCTAATTTCGACAATTAAATGTCATAGTCACGGGCACACCTATTGGTAGTCCAATTGTTTTGGGGTTTTTCGTTCATAGGGGGCCATAAAGCGTATTTTGGAGGTTCTAATGAGGAGTTACAGAGGATTCAGTGTTGTAATATATCAAGCATCTTCTGGTTAATATATTTTAGCACTTTCACATAACCTGACATTGTAGTAAGTAACACTCTTGGGTACTTGTACTTAAAATATTGGGCTATCTTGGGTAAAAATGACAAAGCCACTAAACATCACTTTTAATATTTCATCATACAGTTTTGAGAATAGTTTTATTGAACTCCTTGACCCAGAAAAACTCATTGACACCAAAATCATCTTTTGTTATCTAAAAGAATATACTGTTTTTATTTTGACGAGATGTCGTCATCTTAAAATAGCCGTGTATAAAAGTCCATGGCTCTGAACAATTCTGGCAATTGTATATTGAACTCTGACCCATACATAACAACATTCCAACACTAAGTCACTCTAGTAGTGCTATTACTTAAAATGGCAGCCATTTTGGAAATGTTGGTTTAAATTATGCAATTGCAGCACTTTTAATTTTGTCATCACGTATTTTTCATGAACTACACAACCCAAATGATCAATTTTAGCTATGATTGTAAATGTTATTATTCCAGCCCTGGTGGTAGAAATCTAATGCCCCTTTTCACCTGATGCTGCCGCACTGGAAGGGTATGAACTAAGGAATATATTTAACATTGTTTCAAGTCATTATCAGGTGTGGTCCCATCATATATTAGGGTGTTTACCCAAAGAAAACAATACAAATTATTAACTACTTCAACTGCCCTCTATTTCCATAAAGATGATGCAAAATTTTTTACTGCATTAAATGTATTGAAGTACCATTAATATCTCCAAGATTGTAGTACACAGTAATTATATGTGCTGCCTGATTACAGATACAGGGGTCATTTTGGTAAAATTTAGAAATAGCATTCTGTGTAATCAAAATTGTCATTGTAGTGAGGAGCTAGGACCCAAGTCAAACGCCATCGTTTTACCCCTCACTACCGAAAAGTTGACTACCTTTGGTAGTTAGTATGGACCCTCTATTCGCTAGGTAGTAGTAACTCTCAAATTGTGGGTGTCACTTTTTCAATAAGGTCCATTTAAGTTTACAACAGGTTCAAACTTTTAAAATTTAAAAAGTGTGTATTTTTAAAGTATGCCATATTGTCCGACTCGTCATAAGATCCAAAAATGTATAGTTTTGTACCATCTATGACCAACGGTTTTGGCGTTATATGGTAAACATGGCTAAAATGGTAAAAAATGGGCACATTCTTTTGTACAGGGGTCAAAATCGGAATGTTTCTCCAATTTTGTTGAAAATGTGAACAGAAAGTTGTGTCATCTAGCTTATGAGTTCAAAATAAGGAATAGTTTTGGTAACATCTGCTGCATAGTTACCATGTTATGGACAAAGTATGTCATAGTCAACTACCCAATTGGTGTTGACCTCTTTGACCCCTTATCTCCTAAGTAAGCATTTAACATCATACAACTATACCTTTTAGGAGTCCTCTACCCTCAAGCAACTACATGTAACTTGGCAAGTATTTAAAATATATCAGATTAACTTTAATTTTGACCCCTGTACAAATCGAGATTGACCTTTTTTACCATTTACCATTTTACCTTATAACTCCAAAACCAATGGTCGTAGGTGGTGGTACAAACTATACATTTGGAATCCCTTATGAATAGATTGACACTTGGGCATACATTTAAAACATGATTGGGCATTTTAAAATTTTGACCCGCGTGTAAACTTAAATTGCCCCTATTGAAAAAAGTGATACCACAAATTGAGAGTACTACCTACCTAGCATTGAGTGAGGGTCCATACTAACTACCAAATAAAGGTGTCAAACCTTTCTGTAGTGGGAGGTAAACCAACTCTTAAATAAGTAGTAGTAGTACAACCAAAGTTTTAAATCCGGTTTTGTCCCCTCAACCGGGGGTGGCCGGATTCACCTCACATTCCGTACAATCGCCGCTTTACTCCTCCTTCCACTTCGCCCGATTTAATCCATCCCCATCCTCAACCCAACTCCTACTCTCCTCCTCCACTTGCTTCCTCTTTGGTCGGCCCCGCCCTCTTTCCTCCAACCGCCCCCCCGTCCCCCCAAACTCCCTTTACTCTCAACATGCTCCTCATCCTTCCTCAGCTTGTGCCCATAACCATCTTGCACCATTCGCCTTCGCCAGTCGGTCATGCCTCCTCTTCAACCAACCTCTTCATTCAAATCCTCAGTCTTCTTCTAGCCATCATTTCACCTTCACACATCCACACATTGCCGCTCAAACCATTGCTCTCCCCCCTCTGCCCTTCTCAAAATCCCCCATCTCATTTTCAATCAGGCACCCTGTCGCACTCCCTACGCAGCACTGATCTCACACACTCCTATACCCCATCCTTTCATCTCAAGGAAATCTTCTCCCATTAAAACTCTCCACATCTCTAAACTTGCACGGCACCCATACCTTACTCTGGCGTCACAGCCGTCCACACCTCCACCACCTCCACTAACCTTATTCCCTAAGTATGTGAACTCCTTCACTGTTTCCCACCTCATCACAAACACAATTTTTTTCAACCAAATCCGATTCCCACTCCCTCAACTCCCTCTTGCATCTTCCACACACCAAATCTCTTGCCAACCTTGTGGTCACTCTCTTCATCTTTGTGCATCCCCATGAATCCATTTCCCACATTTCTCACCTACACTGAATTGTGGCCCTCACCCTCTTTCCACATATTCCACATGGTCCACCTACCTCACTAACCACCTCCCCTCCTCCCCACTTACCATCACTTTAGTCTTCCCAAGGTTTACCTTCAGGCCTTACCTCAAATGCTTCTTCCACTCCACAACTTCTCCCTCAAACCCTCCATTGTCCACAACATTAAAAACTAAAAAATCATCAGCATAAACAGCATCCTCACTCATCAAACCTTCTTTGCACTCTCCGTAACCAAATCCACCACAATTGCAAACACCAACGGCGACAGCACCAACCCTGATGCACAGCCCCTTCACCTCAAACTCCTCAGACAGACAACTCAGACCCTACTCTAACTCGTGTTTTTGCTCCTTCTACAGACTCATCAACCGCCTAAACCCCACTTCTGATGGCCCCTCTTCTTCATATTGGCCACATCCATCACACGGCCCCTATGATATTCTGCTCCTCCTCATTCGTTGTTAAACTCCCCCCTAATCAACTAAACTAAGCCACAATAATCAAGTAGGTAATTCATCCAATATTGGAACATTAAATATCAATCGCACATTCCAGTCTACAGGGTGCTCCAAATGCAATTCATCAGTGGTTTAGTCTATAAATTGAACCAAGTAACATAACTAAACAAATTTATAAATTTTCAATCTTTTTTGATTGAAATTTTAAAAAATTGACCCTCCTCCAATAAAACGACACCTGCAAAATAGCCTGTCACTGTCAGATAATCATAATATACAGGGTAGAGATAACCGATCCAGGTTTCCTCCTCCTCATGCGACCGATTCCCGATACTTTTTTTTGTCGTATCGGCCGATCCCCGATCCGATCCGATGGTTTGTCTATATTTTAAGATCGACGACCCCCCAGTGAGTATTAGTAGGAGTTGCAACTGGTGGTTCAACTTTTAAACTATGGAATTGGCGACGAGGATTATAGGAATAAATCTGTGTGGTCCACAGTTGTTACAAGTTCGATGAGTATTTTAGAGAAAGGTTACTAAAAATATAAACTAACGCAATCAATCAGCGGCATTGTAAATGCCCGCAAAACAACTCTGGTCCTGAGTTCATCAGAATATCCGACCATCAATGCTCCTTTTAAAATTGGAAGATTTCATTTATTAATTATTGCATTTCAAAGATTGCGTTCAAGTTTAATAACTCCACAACTTTTTGTATCAATTACCGTAGTCGACCGGCCCTCACGTGCCGTCCATACCCAGTCCGCCCGTCTACAATATGCTATTATGCTTGACAGGGGCGAAGGACATGTGCGTGTACGGCCCTATAGTACTGCCAGTTTACATTGCGGTAAATGGCGAAAATTTTTATTCAATTCCTGTTTCGCAAGAACAATTTACAATTCAAAATTGTATTCCCAGCTGTCATCATTTGTATTATTTTTTTATGATTTTCCCAGTCATTTCTTTAACATATTTTTGTCACGGAAGTATAACCCCTAACCCGCCCGCAATCAATCTCAAGACGTAAATGGGAATCCCCGGGAAACATGTGTCTTAGAGTCAACAAGGACAAAGCTGCAGAGCATAGCGTTGCATGAGCTGACCTGTGCTCCGCCTCGCAAGGGCTGAGAATTCATTGACCTTCTGCTGATTATCCCATTATTCTTTTTATGTATTCATAAAAATCAATGAAGCATGGATAGATGAGTAGCTAGCGCCAGCATGGCCTTTGTGGATTAGCGTTATTTATGTTTCTAAGCAAATTGATATTCATTCTTAACCACAGGTGCCCCCCACAACGCGCGCTCATGTTTGGCTCGTGAATCAAAAACTATTGCGGTTACGTAAAGTATGACTTTGCATATTATTACTCATGGAGCCTAATTAGTAGCATAATACTAGCATTGTGGGAAAAGGTGTTTTGGTGCTCGTCCATCCACAGAGCTAAAGAGCTAAAACTACCGATTAAGAAATGTTTTAATTTTCTCAGTGCCCGGGTTTCCATCAGGTTTACACCTAGTTGGAGGGATTTTTCCATGTATTTATAATCAAAATTTCCTGTTCTTACCTCCTGATCAAAACATCCAAAAAGAACCTATGATTTTTAGATTAGTTTCATTTACGCCCGTTCTCTAGTTCATGGCTGTTAACGTTAGCCTCTCAACGCATATCAATGAATTTAGATATTTTTAATTTTGCATCTGTGCCAACTACACTGTGAAAATACTTTCCTCCGTAACCGCCGTATTAATCAAAACAAACTTTCTGCTGATCCCCTTTTTCTTCTTTTCAAGCACTACAATCAATGAGGAGAATGGGAATGAGATTGAGTAGCACCCACGTGAGCTGGTAACGTATACAGGTGGTGGACAACGAATTATTATACATGTTATTTTGGTGAAGGTTAAACGTGCTGTGGTAAGACATTACGATGAGATTTTAAAACTGGTCACACAGCTAAATATTACTTACTCGAATTTTCGACCGTCCATCCGACGGGGAATATGTCCGATGTACACATGACTATCCTCAAAACTAGTGATGTCGATAACTTCACTGACCATCTAAACTCTGTGCATCCCGCTATTCAATTCACCATAGAACGGGAGAGAATAATCGGATCGTCTATGTTTGGACTTACTTTCACAATAACCTGATGGATCCTCTCTCATTTAGTGTATTCCACAAACAAACTCATACGGATCAATATCTAATTTCCAAAGTCACCAACCTCTGGAGCATAAATGAGTGTGATTCGTTACTCTCAAACATCGCGCTAATGTCATCTCCTCAGATGAAGAGACTCTCAATAAAGAACTCCAACATATTCAGCAATCACTTTTCATTTTGTGGCTAACCAGATTGGCTTGGGAATTCCGGCAGCCATAAGACACCCCTAAAAAACCCACACCTCTTACGACAACCCTCCGATTGGTCACATTTCACTCCCTTACGTACAAGGTATTACTGAGGCACTTAGCAGAAAGATACGCAAAGCGGCATCACTGTCCATGTTCGGCCCACAACTCATCCGTTTAGCTGGTCGCTGCTCGAAGACAAACCGGAAAATTCGACCGCACCATGTGTGATATACGAAATATCATGTAATAGACTGTAATCTCTCGTTACATCGGTGAGACAGAAAGACCACTGCTTAAGCGTATCAAGAACATCAACTCGAATCATCTCCAGTTTGGGCGCACACCTGAAATCTCACAACATGATTTTGCCACGGATAAAAGTCATCTAAACCCTGACTCTCGATGTTTCAAACGAGGTGTGAAGGCGGCGCTATTTACATCTTAGCAGTCAATCCGGATCTCAATAGGGACAAGGGCCGCCACCAGCTACCTCCCATCACCAAACGGTCATCAATTCATTTGACTCGGATGTGAATCTTGAGTCATGTGACTTCTCTCCCGCTTCAGAAGTTCACTCTTGAAAAAGACAACGTCGGATGATGGTCGAAATTTCGAGCAAGTCAATATTTATAGCTGTGTGCCCGTTTTAAAATCTCATATAAATGTTATGTTCTCTGCAAATTCGTACTTAGAATTCATTGCAGCCCGCACATTTTTGACACAAACAACTTTACAGTTTACAAGTTACAACTTGTCTATTGCCATATCAGGTTACTCTCTAAATAAATCGCCCATTAGTCAAACAGTGATTTCTTCCTTGCTCGCTTAATATATTAAATCTTAAAAGGCTGCCAGACCCCTATTAGGGATTATAGGACCTGACATATTTAATATTCCAATAGTTCAAAGTTTGTGTTTAAAATTTATGTTTTGTGAATAGCCTGTCGGCATCATGCCCCATATTGTGAAGGTGTGGTGGTCAAGAGGTTGTCGTCTTGGTAGTACATTTGAGTCTCTTCTACGTATTTATTATGACACTGTTGATGCTGTTACAACAAACAGCCACTGGCAAGTGAAACTAACCTACAAAATGTAACTAATAGTTGGAAACGGATATTTCGGCCGTATTTCTGGACTCTGCTTAAGGATTTTTTGTTCATTGGAAGGCTTGAACTTGAAGCACAAAAAAAGATACAAAAATAATAAAACATTTTAAAGCAGTAATTTTCTCCGTTCATCTTACACGACGTTTTCCATTGGAGAGCAGAGTCCCCTGCGCCTGTATGCGTTGTTTTGTAAACTTAGACAGGACCAAACAGTTGCAGTATAGCTGAATTTGGGACTGTCTTGAAGTTGGATCGTGTGATAGTATTAAATACGTAAGTAGCCATTAGCCTTAAGTTTTATCATGTAGGCTAAGAGTTATAATTATGAAGATGATAGTAAATAAAACATATTTAAAATCAAGTTTGAGCAACTCGGTGTTTTTCAATCTTTAAAAATACTGGTAAAATTCGCATTATACTTTGTCCCATTTAATTCAATTATCGGTGAGGTGGATCGGCAAGCTCGACATTCTTTTGCCGATCGACTTTTGACGATTTAGCGCAAAATCGGCCGCCGATACGATGTCCGATACAAATTCGGTACTCTCTAATACAGGTGTACAAGGTGTTACAAATATTATGTATCATAGGTGAGTAGTCATTATAATGTTACTATACACATGCATATGTCTCTTAGTGATGAAATATTTTCAAAATAGGCCTCGTTGTGTGTCAGATTTAATTGTTGATACCTTCATGGATAACATCAAGATAAATAAAATTGTATCTTCCTCCTAAAAAACGTAATATACTGGGGTTTGCCCGTAGTGTGTTACAGGTGTTGTTTTGGAACCACAAGTAACATTGACTTTGTAAGATGAAGAGTCCTAAATTAGCTTATCAAATATAATGAATATCATTTTCTTTACTATGAATGATAAGTGAACACTCTTATTATTTTGAGTACTGTACAACCCGTTTTGAATAGCTGCAGTATGAATTATGACTAGTTATTTATGGTTTCTGTCATGGTAGCTGTAGTTGTGATATATAACCTACTAATTGTAAATAAAACATACTTAATGAAGTGTTCCAACATTAATTTCATCTGGAGTGAGGATTCATGATATTAGCATAATTTAAATCTGAAAAGTTAATTTTGTAAGAGAAAATCTGAGATTCCTTCCCTTCTTTTTTTTTAATTTGCTCCGCATCAGATAGATAACTATGATGTTCAGTCAACTCATTAGGGAAATTAACAAATCTTTTAAATGAACATTAGCAATTACAAATTATTATCCCTAACTTACACAACTAGTTATCAGAAGGAAATCAAAATTTAGTTACATATGGAGGTTAAAAGGGCCAAATGGCATTAATACCCAGTGGTTGCCTCCCTTCCCTAGCCTCCTCCGCCAATCTTAATTAGAATATTAATTAACATATCTTAAAGAAGTACATCTTTATATGAAATTCTTTGGCATTCGAAAAAAGACATTATTTCTTCTTTCCAAATGACACCAATTTATAATGATTACCATAAAATTCAAGGGAAATAGGACATGTTAAACATGATTGGTAAAAAAATGTAACAACTCCGCCAAATCATTGTACCAAATAGACACACAACCATTAGTACCGCCCCTTCTCCACTTCCCCAGCGGACCTGGTCCTGATGTCATGACTAGATAGTCATAAACTTTTTTATGGCTGCTGTTATCATAGACTCTCTATCATGACGCGTTGTGTGTAGTGAAGTGCAGTTTAACCCGGGAGTAGCAGACATTTGTAACACATCTCAAGTACAAAGGTCTGATGATTAAATATGTGAAGACTGACAGGGACCCCTGAAACGTGTTTTCTTAAGTGCAGCAAATGGTTTTGCCTGAAGGAGAGGGGGCCAAAGACAAAGTTTGTACAGGGGTCAAATTTTTGAAATTGATCAATTCATGTTGAAAAGTATCCATGTTATTTGTCTTCTACCACAAGGATTTCAGGAAAGGTATAGTTTGTACTATCATACAAAATAAAGTTAAGAGGTATAGGCTTAAAAACGCAAAAATCAAATTTAAAAAGGTGTCATTTCAGTGTACAGGGGTCAAATTTTAGTCTTCTGCCACAGGCTACGAAATTCGGCAACGTTAACGGAAATAAACCGCATGTAAACGGTGACGAAATGTTAAGTGGTGGCAGATATGAATTCACCCTACCTCTACGCTCTTTTAGCGGCCGTAGGGCGTCCCTACTTCAACGACCTTCGGCGGTCCGCGTAAGTATTTCACATGGTGTGTCTGTGTCACAGACTGCAAAAATATTCTCTAACTTAGTACTACGAGAGAGATTAACGTTATCAGTCCTGTCATAGCGATGCTGCAGATGAGATGGACAACTAAATCTCAATATCTCCTGGAAAAACGAAGGGGTTCTATGGGGATTTTGCTCAGAGTGGGTCCGTACTATGTTTTGTTTTGAATTGTATTCGGAATTGGGTCAAAACCTATAGAACCTAGCGAGAAAAATGAACGTATTATGTGTCCTGTGAGCATGACTTCGGGTGCTTTGTTACTTCACTTCTGTGTTGACTTTAACGAACCCGAAGTTTCATGCAAGAATCTGTTCATTTTTAAAACCTTTAAGGTTTCCATTTATAAACTCACCCAAATCACTCCAAAATGGTTCCGAATTACCCGACTTTCGGACTCCGGTTATCTTGACAACTCACAATACTGTGGGACCTTATTTCACTGACTCACACTAAAAATGATCAAAATTTCGTTATTTTCAGCAGGTCAGGTATGCGATCTTACGTTTCCAGTCTAAGTCTCAAATCTGGTCTCGTATGGGGTCAGGGATTAAGAGAAAGGTCAGTGGAGAAGAGAAAATTGTGCTTGGCTAGTCCAATACTTGGATTCAACATGACCGTTTCTTTAACAGTAGGCCTTTAACGGTTATAGTGAAGTCCCAAATAAACACATGAATCAGTAGTACCCGATCGTTGTAGCCTTCAAAATTCTAGCACTGACGACCCATTACGCCTACAAATTTCATAATTCTTACCATGATTCCAAAACAATAAGCTCCATGAGTGCTTCCACTAAACACTCTTATACCTTACTACCAATAATATCCAAAAAGAAGTGCCTAAAAAGGCCAAAATATCAACCTTTTTCTCGGAAAAAAAAAGAGGAAGCTGGGCAAAGGACATGGCACGATCAGTATCAAGCATGGATGAAACATTGAAGGCTCCTTGGTTGGGCAGAATACGCCCGGTTATAGAAATAAGGTGTTTTTTCGCCCGGTGACGAAATCAAGGTTATACATCTGCGTATGTTTATTCATGCGAGTTGGCTAAAATTACGCCCAAGGCGCTAGGTTTATCAATTTGCAACATGTGAAAAAACTTCATGGTAACCTTTTTCATACGGGCTTCCTTTTAAAATATTGGACAATACGGAAAAGCTGGACTTTGTCACCGGTACCTTAATTTTAATGTCATCAAATTTGATTAAAGTAACAATCTGGAAGAGTTTTTGAGATATGAGGACTTTACTGTGGTTGGTAACACTCTTCTAAGGGAACCTACACGTGATTCGGAAATAGTTTATTTAGTAGAGTGGAAATTGTTGATTAGTGTGACTCAAAAATTTGGTCTTATCAGATGCATACCATAAGGAGACTCCTCCTCTGATTAAGTTAATGGCATTAAATTATGATTATGTACCTTGGAGGGTCAGCTTAAGCAGACTCGTGCTTTGGCATATCAACAAAAACTAGTCTCTTGAAAGCTTGATGAGGACCGACCTCTATCGGCGCTAAGGTGGATAATTGTCTTGTTTGTTAACCATGTTTGGCGATATAGAGATACGCTCATATCTGTCATAAATAATACGATCCATAGTTTAGTTAATACATCGATAAGTTCTGGTGCAAAGCGCATGCATTAAATGTGCATCTTATAAACATGGAGAGATTTATTGACACCAGTTACATGGAAAGAATAACGGACAAAATGTTAAATTAATGAACCAAGAACACCACGCCAGATAGTTTGACCATCATGTGCCAAAAGGAAACTAGATACTCAAGAACACGTTGTACTGATTTTTAGATCAGAGCCATCGTCGTACGTCAAAGCGGTAATGGTAATTTGATTTGTGAGAACCACTTTTTCACACCACCACTTGTTAAACGGATTCGGAATTCGAAAATATGCGCATCTGTTGTAACTCAGGTCCGAGATACGATATGTCAGTGATAATAAAAAAAACGTCAGCAGAGGTTTACAATTCATTGGAACTAGTATTAGGTTCTTGTACTTCGCCTTCGGTGATCGCAGACACGGAAAAAGTGAACAAGCAATCGCTACGGGCCACATCCCTTTTTTCCACATGCCATACCTTGCGATATTATTCCAGTCTTGAGAAGTTCAAACGCTGGTTTTTTCAATTTTAGAAGCAGGATTTCGTATTGCCGGAACGGCCGTAAATGACCTCAGATGCTGACTACAGGAAGATGTTTGTAAAACAGACAAAATACATCCAAGTAATTTTGGATTGAAAAATAGACGTGTCCAAGAAATGCTAGAATCAGAACAACCCAATATATGCACTATTTCAGTATTTGTCGGAGGTTCTCAAAGATAGTAAGTACGACTTTCTCGGTAAGAAAAAGGTCGGTGAATGTGATGAAAAGTCACAATCACAATGGGTATTTGACTTGAGTGCCGTATCATGAGAGTAGACATAGTATTTGTTATTTCTCGCTCCGTCCGCGTAGTACTTATGGTCTAAAACTAGAGGTCCAGATATAATTGTGTAAAGACCCTCTAGTACGATTATCGGAACTGATTGCATTAGATCGAGTCACTGTTGCCAGTGTGGACTACAGCTGCTGGCCCCTGATTGATTGTGTCGTATTTAAGCTCCTGGACGAATCCGTCAATAACCTTACATGGTAAGTAGTCGGTCACATCAATGTCTGGAAAAATCGGAATCGCCGTATTATATATAAACCAGCTTTTTGGGCCCTATTTGGTATATTCTGCCATAAACAGATCACGGAATATAAACACAATAAAGGAAGCAATTGCGGCATATATTACACCATGTAGCGATAAAGGTGTTATCAAGGCTCAATGCACTCAATTAGAAAGAATAGGGTTGGGCTCTTCGATTATATTATACCCAGTGTCCGATTGTGACTGAGTGTCCTACCACCATAGAGTTAAAGATACATGGGGAGATTTCCAGAGAGAAGCGCCCCCAATTTTTTTCGCGAAACCAGCTTTGTGCCATATTGCCGAATGTGTTCCAATGTATTAGTACCCTGAAGTGAATAAGCCGAATACGCCGTCTTTATTGTAATAAATGATGATTCGGACTTCTGTCGTGCACGACAGAAAGTCAAAGCACGGTGTTCTATGGGGACAAGGTTTGCTTGGTTCTTTTGTACTTGTTTGTCCAATCAACCTTCGCGAACGTTCTGGTAGGTGGTCTACAAGCGATCCTGTGCAATTTGAGAGAAATCGTTTATCCTAAAAAAATTTCATCCTGTCACTTTAAATATAAGAAAGCTACCACCCGTCTGTTATTGTGTTCTCATTGATGACTATGGGGCGTAGGACCCAAATAAACAGCTGCATACAAATTCCGTAGTCCATTCAAATGGAGAAGACAAAACCCGGTTGTTAAAAATTATTGATAAAATTATTAAAATAACAATATTGTTTTTAAATACATACCAAAAATAAAAACTTGCACCGTTCTTATAAATGAATGTCACATCATTTCTCGTTATAATTATCAGTGACCAATGGATAGTAAGAATTCAGCAAACCATAAACTAACGAATACAATGGGCCGGTAGCGGAGCATTGTTATAGCAGGTGTTATCACCTCCACGATCGGCGTTGAGTAACAAAGTACCCGTCCTCTTTCACAATATGTTGAATAACTAACCAGTTTACATTAATGATATAAGTCGTTGACCCTAAGTTTTCTTCTGCAATGAAAGCGCGGAAAATTGATACAAATGAAGTGAAGCAATAAGTTACGGAATTCCACAAAGCTGCCCTAAAACCATTTCTGCGCATGATGTTGTCTTTGTCTTTCTTCCTATTCGAATAAAGATGAAAACATGGACAAAGTTATTGAACACGCACTATAGAAGCTCAGATTATTTATTTGCGGATGAGGATAAGTATTTTGCGCTTACGTCATTAAAAAGGACTACGTCTAAAATAGGAGAGGTGGTAACATCTGAGATTTTCAACGCGAGACAATTAACAAGATACAATGGTCACTGCACTCACAGATGGAAAAGGGCATTCTGAAATGTTTTTCTAACCGCAATACCGAGCCGGTAATAATTGAATATTCTTTAGCCTCCATTGTTTGCTGAAGTCTAGTGTATCCAGGAGGTTATATGTAGATAGAGAGGCAAACGTTTACGTAATCTTTAGAAATCATCGTCTCGCATGTTTTGCCGAACCCACAAAGAAAACATTTAGTAGAGTACAAACAATAGAAAGCAATGGATGCCTCCGCTTCTTCCACATACTGTGGGTGGCCCCGCTTTGCATATACACAATCGGTAGTGATACAAATTGATGTATGTGTTAGAGGTGGCCAGGTGTAATAATAGGCACCGGAATCCTAATTGTGCTCAGATACTCTTTTGTTCATAATGCCAATGCGCGCTTAGGTGAAAAAGATATTTCATTGAGGCGGTTTATTTCAATCAAGACGAATGACGTTCATTTTGTGGCTGTGTGGCCATGGGTTAGGACCAATTTAACCACCCAATAGCCACCCAAATCCAACAACTGATATTTTGGCGGATTGTTGTATCGAATTGAAATTATGGGTGTATACAAGCACCCAACTAATATTATTACGTGCAACATATTCAAAATGTCAGGCCCAGCACGGAACGACTGGTTTGAATGGGCTTCACCCCCTTTGAGTGTATCTATTGTCACTGATATTGGGGAAAATAAATAAACTGACATTTTATTTCATTCAGAAAAGTGCAATTATTTGCGGGCAACAGACGGTTATATGATTTTAAGTATTTAGTATGAATTTACACTTGGTTCCCCCCTAGCCCGATGGGGACCCCACGGGGGGACCACAAAAAACAACAGCATATAAAAGGAAGGCCCCCTGTTTCGTCTAGTCTACAAGGTCCTGGTTTATTCCGTACAGTTGGTGGTACCTAGGACACTCTCTCATGGGGGACACAGTGGTGGCGACTTTGTTCGATCCTTTAGGCCTATCATTTTTCACTTTGATTTTATCGTTTTCATTTTTTTTACCATTAGCAGCGACATCTTGTGCCAAGCGGCACAATGGTTAATAGTGTATTGGCAAGATCAGGCCAGCATTTGTGCCTGATGGAATGTTGAGCAGTATCGTCGTAAATAACGAATCGTTCTACGAAAGGAATAAGCAGCGATTTACTGATCCCAAAACATCGAAAAAATCATCAAAATTTCATTATTTTGGTATTTGTTGTTACTGGCAGGATTGCAACATAAGCCAAAAAAAAAGTTTTGAGTGTCCATTAGATGACTTTTTAGAGTTGGGCGGTCGCGTCGGAAAAAACTTTTTTTCTTTTTTTTAATGTCAATAGGCAAACTGTTATTGAAACATGTTTTTGTTTGTATTAATAGTAATCAAACACCTAAAAAATCAAAGTTGATTCTTCCTCAAAAATGCATCTTTGTTAGGAAACCCAACTTAAAGACAAAATCGTTTAAACATCATCTTTTTACATTTCAGAAAGTGAAAATTGAAAAAAAAAAACCTTGTAGGAATTTTTCAAATTGGGTCGGTATTCTTTGCACAGTAAAGGAAAAAAAAACCCAACTTTTTCCTGATTTCAAAAATAGGGTCGGTCGGATGAGGACAATCAAACAATTTTTTTGGGCCTAACCTGCAAGTGGTTGGCTTGAAATCCGTGTAATAAAGACAAGGCAAGTAGGAAGTAAGTAGGGTAATCAAAAAGCATTTCCATGTTATGCGAATTCCCAGATTTTAAGCATGATATTGTGCATCATCAACCATTTGACCTCAAACGCAAAAATTATTTATCTTTGTTTATATGTACTGGTGTAGAAACACACTCAGCGGTTTGTTAGTGCTGCATGTCTATTTCGGGAGACGGTTTATGAAAAATGTCATCAAAATACTTCAAATTTTTCACATTTATTTGAAATTCCCATCAAAATCCGTCATCAAAATCAACTGAATTTAATATTTTTAAAAAATGCAATTCAACATTTAAATTTTGGCATTAATAGCTGCCTAATCCCTATTCCATGATGCTATACTAGCCGTCCAATGTCTCTGGATAATCGCTAGTGATAAAATGCTCGTAGCCACTTTATGGTCAGGAAGTAGAAGAATTTTAGTTAAACGGGGCACTACCCGATCATCAACCTGAGGACCGATACTCCCTTTCACCATATCAAACCTTAGTAGTTTTCAATGTTAGAACAAAATTAATCAAGTTTGTTTAAAATTAAACAACATGTTTACCCTGGTCATCGTCAACCTTGTTTAAAAATAAGCAGTCTTGTTTAAAATTAAACAACTTGTTTAAAAATTAAACATCTGGTTTAAAAATTAAACAATCAGTTGTTTAAAATTTTTTAAACCAAGTTGTTTGATTGACTTTTAAACAAAGGTTGTTGCGATGACCCAGGGTAAACAGCCAGTGATTAAAGGTGCAACGAGAGATTTCAAGATCAGGTGATCCAAAACAATTGAAAGTACTGATTTTTGCCCTGATGTAAAGCTTTCCCTAAGAAATAAAACCCCATCTGAAAGGATTTAAGCTGAGAAAGTGTCTTGTACAAAAATTGTGAAATTTCTAATTTGATAGGAGAAAATACGGAAATTCAGCCTATGTTTCTATGAATATAATCAAATCAAATAGCCCTTTTTCTCTCTTTTAAGTCATTTCTGTAGCAAAAATACAAGGTGGAGGAATCTATTGAGTGTCTAGTTCATGAAATTACTATTATGACACAATATTGGGGCGCATCAAAATCTCGTGTGGCACCTTTAAAGATTGTGAGTTGTTTAAAAAAATTGTTTAAAACTTTATACAACCTTTGTTAAGACAACCATGTTATACCAACAAACTACAATAATGTTGTTTTTTAAAAATTAAACAACAGCACTTTAAACTTACCCTCTTTTTTAAACAAGCAAAAATTTTAAAACAGTGTTCTAAACGTGATAGCACATTAGAAACAGGGCCGTTCGAAAATTTAGTTAGGGAAGGGAGGGAATTCGAAAAAGTTGAATTTAAGTGACCTAACCCCACTAAAATGGTCCTTTTTGGATTTTTAACATGTCATCACCAAGGAATTTTCTAAATTTGGGTTTTTACCTTTTTTAAATAAAAAAAACAGCAAAAAGTGGACCCTTTGCCCCTTTTGTGGAAGGGGGTGCACCCCTAGCCTGAGTAAGGACGATTAGAAACTTGTATATTTGTCCATCTTTTCTGCAAAATATTTTGCAATGACTCCTTTCTCATACTACAGGTGTTCGGAAAAACCAAGAAAAAAATTTTATTCTACTGAATGTAGTTTTCACTCGAAAAGTGCTACTTTTATACCGATAAACAATGTTTTGATCGATAAATAAGTTTGTCGGCCATCGAACAGTCCAGTTTGCCATATTATATGTGGTGACCCAGTCTTCAATATTTCAAAAAGCAATATGTTTTCACAAACTTGCAATATTGCATGTTTTTTTTTCTAACGTTGAGACCATTACTGTGTCAGAGCTCAATAAAGCTTGATCCGATCATTTTCTCAAAAATTAGGAAAGCTCTATTTCTCGTCAATAAGCAAGCAGATAATCCCACAATGGGAGGATTTTGTCACAATTACCAAATATATGAATGTGGGGTCTCAGTTGCTCTTTGACAAAAATAACATAGCGAGGAATCAACCCTATGTTTCCTAT
>JAMKCH010011343.1:0-73826 GCA_023653785.1 Ophioderma brevispina
AAAGGAATTTTGACCATCGCGTGTACCGTTTCAGCGATACAGCCATTATCCATATTTAATGAGCTCATTTGCCCATACCTAAGCCGCACGAATCACACACTTTGAAATTGCAAAATAAAAGATTGCACCAATAAGTCGTTCAGCATCGAGGGAATTTCCGCATCCGTTTACCGTTTTTCAAAATTATAGCAATTCTGCTGATTTTTGCCATATTTAATTGCTCATTTGCATACCTAATTAAACCAAAATATGCAAAATTAATCCATGTCGAAAACTCTTCCACCCACTTCTTTACACCACGGTACATGAATTTATTATGCTTACGGCACTCTAAAATAACTCGAACAAGCTTTTTTTCCTTAAATTATGCAAAATTAGAACACTTAATTAGCATATTTTAGCCCAAAATGCCACTTTGACCCAATTAGTATTCACCCAAAAGGGGCATGGTATAGTATCTTCATGGCAGCGCAGGATTTTGGCATCCGATGTACGGTTTCAGAGATACAGTAATATGCATAGTTAATAGCTCTTGCATACCCAAGCCGCATGTATCACACACTTTCAAATGCAAAAAGAGCCGCACCATGATAGGCTCATGCAGCGATGAATTTCGTATCTGATGTACCGTTTCAAAATTTAAGCAATTTACGATGATTTATGAAGATTAATTAGCTCATTGCATACTTAATTTGCCCAAAAGATGCCGAAATCTAATCAGTTCGAGAAATCTCCAGGGGCCCGCTCCCTCCACCAAGTTACATCATCATCGCCTTACGGAACTCAGAAAACTTGTACACAAGCCTTACGGGAACATTTTCGTAAATTAGCAAATTAGATACTTAATTAGCATATTTTACGCCAAAATCTAATCGGGTCGAGAACTCGTGGAACCGCTTATTTTCCACCAAGTTACATCACCGTAGCCCTTACGAACTCCAGCATAAATTGTACACAAGCACTTGAACAAGGACGGCGGGCAGAAGACAGATGACAGACAGACAGAGAGACAGACGAAAAACAGACAGACAGACAGACAGAAAAAGTGATTACTAAGTCCTGCCGAACAAAGTTCAGGCGAGACAAAAGTGATTTTGATTTGCTTATTATATTTCAATGTGAACATAGGCTGAATTTCGTATTGATCCTATACAAAATTAGAAATTGCACATTATTGTACAAAGAAACTTTCGCAGCTTTTAAACCTTTCAGTGGGGATATTTTTGATGAGAAAGCTATACATCAGAGGTGGTAAAATCAGAGTTTTGATTTTTGTGAGGGACACCTGATATGTGCAATCTCTCGGTGCACCTTTAATGACATGATTGCCTGTGATAAGTTTCCAGTCTCCATATCGTATTGCAGCGTGCATTGTTGATGGTTGTAATCCGTACACGATCCCTGATTATTGGTAAATATTGTCCTCCATAAAATGATCAAGTCATGAAGGAATCTCCCTCCTTGGAGATGATTTACCTTTACTGAAATATGAAAGAAATTGAAAGGAAATTTGATCAAAATATGTTAAGACCACCATACTTCATATGAAATTGTCAAAAGTTGACACCGATAAAAGCTTTGGGGGTAGGTACAATCATACTATTGAAAACTACAGCGGTCCTCGGACCACTTGTGTCGCTGCTGTCGCGGTTAGTGAATGATAGCCTAACATGACCTTTGGACCTGATAGATCCGTTGGGACCTCATAAACAAATGAGGGTTTGCATGCCCGAACTCCATAAACCAAGTTTGGTTTCAATTGAACTTCAACTTTCAAAGGAGGTCAATTTTACATTTTCGCCTATTTACAACTAACCCTCACATGACATTTGACCTCTTGGTATGTGACCTTTGACCTCATTCAACAAACGAGAGATCCCATGTGCACAGGTACCCAAGGTGGTTTAACTCCATCAAAGTATGATGGGGTATTAGAAGCAATGTTAACCTTTTTTTGTAAAAAAAAGGTCTGATTTAGTAGTAACAACAAAAACAACAACAGAATCAACAACAGTGGACAAAGTGATCCCTAGGTGTTTCCTGCTTAGGGGCAGGCGACACAAAAACGCAAAATCAGTCTGTCTGTCTGGCTATGCACTTCGTTATACTTTGACATATTGGGCTGATATGTGGCATGAAGGGTAGGGGAGGACAGTCAATTTGTTATCAGGGTTTCGAGTGACCCAAAAGGTCCAAAGGTCATTCTAGAGGTCAATTAGCGAAGAAAATACCCCGACCTCCAAATTTGGTTCAAAAGGAGCACTAATGACTGAGCACAGAACAAAAATCTGAGGTCAAGGTAACCACACATGGGGTCAAAGGTCCAAATAGGGGACAAATGACTAGTAATAATTTGATTCAGAATACCGTTTGATCTACTGAAAAATATGCCAACAACCCCACCGTATGGAAAAGCAACAAATTTTGATCATAACAATCAAACTTTTGATCGTTATGATCCTTTTTGCTACTGCAATCAAAATTTTTGCAAAGAAAGAATGTACGACCAGAACCGTTCTGCCCCAGAGAGGATTTGATCGTTTCAATGATAACAATTCCCAATTTTGGTCGCAGTCTTACATGACAATATTGTACTCATTGTTCATTTAATAACAAAGTAAAGGTTACCGTTACGTCTTAAAACTCAACAATTACCTTGCAATAGCATCCCATACATTAGAATCCATCCAGTTTAGTTCCATTCAAGTCCATACCAGCTACACCTGTCACTAGTGTAGGGAACCAATCACCCACATGTATCATCTCTTTGTTTATGATCCCTAACATCATCTGGTCGTGAGGGGACTGCTCACAAAACCACCACTCCTGGACTCCGCCCCTCCCAGAGGAGAGAGTGTTTTCACTTCTTATGGCCAGTTGTTTGCGCAACATGAATGGACCACAATATCTGCAAGAAATGGGGAGCCAAAAAATATACTTATTTTTGAGAACTTTGACCACAGAAAAAAAACATAAATTGCGAGTTCAGTAAGCAAGACTAGCATAAAGGTTGTTTTCTTACCTTGCTGCACTTGTGTGCGTGACGAGATATAATATTAATAAATAGCAGAGATTTATTATAGGCCTTATGCACTCAGAGGGCACATGTGGTCCAGTGGATCAGCGTTCGGCCTGCACGCCAAAGTTGTGGGTTCGAGCCCCGCTGGGGTCCATGTGTTGCGTCCTTGAAGTAAAGGCGCGTTACCTCGATGACTCACTCTATACCAAGGTTGTATAAATGGGTACCGGCATTATTCTGCTGGGTGCGGAAGGTAACAGACTCAACTGTAGATGAGGTGTGCGCCAATCCCACTACAGCAAACAATTGGTGGATTGGGCCCAATCGCTTCGAAAGAGAGCTGGCACTCAGGTCCTGTGTACCACATGAGGTCCGGTCCCCTTTACCTTTACCTTATGCTATTGCCTCTAAGCGCTTTCACAATGTGTCGATGATCCACTGTGGCCCAACCAATACCTAAACATTTAGCATCATTCAAGGACGCAGAGATCGGATCAGCGCTTTCCCTTCTCAGCAAACATACATCGAGATAACCATCGCCAGCGGATCAGCTCCCAAAATCACATGGGTAAATGAGGACAACCAAGCGGTTAATTTCTTGTCCAGGAAATTACAAGATAGCTGAATCTCACAGGGCGCGAACGCACGCATATACGCTAGGATGAAGCATACCATGCAGGAGATCGAGCGCTTACACGATTGAGTATCTTGTCCGGCTGAACAAGCTTAGCTCACCAAGTTGATACGATCACTTGCAGCAGCAACTCAACGCAATCGGCTGCAGCTGCAGTTAAAATAAATTAACTCGGTTGCAGTACCGCCAAGGCAGGATACTGGACAGAGACCGTATTCGAGCACCGCAACTTACTGCAACTTACCACAACGCATGTTGCAGTATAGTATGAAAACAACCTTAGTCTCCACAAATTGACAAAAGCTTAAGGCATTGGTTTGATATCAAAGGATAAATTCCTGTTAAATCATGTCTGAGCCAAATACAGGCCTGTCTCAAAAAAAAAAAATGTTTTAAAATCAAAAAAAACCAATTTTTTTTTCAAATTATATCTCAACTAAGTTAAGTCGTGTTGTATAATCAAATGTAAGAAGAAAAGACAGGCTTCCCGGATTTTTGTTTCATCTCATTGATGTTTCATCGATAGAGAACTCCAGTTTACTGCGGAACACAAAAATCGAGTTTGTGCCCACTTTCTGGTTGAGTGAAAACGGGGTGAACGAATTTTGTTAAAATAAGTTATTCACACTGAAAGATATGAAAGTCTTAAAAAAAGATTATTCATAAAGGAAACTCTAAAGTTACGTCATGGTGGAAGTTAAGTTATGATCAGTAAGTTGGCTTTAAGATAAAGTGAGTAACATTCGACACACTGTTTGTTGAAGAGAACCATGAGCGTACAGCCGGCGTACCAGCAACCTGGAGGAAGATAGTTTTATGGTCTTGAAGCATAGTGAAACGCAAAGTGAGTAACACAACTTTGATACTTTGCTTTAAATTGTATTTACTTTAACATTAAGTAAATGCACAAAGGATAGGGAAGATTTTTAAACCCTTTCTTTGGATTTTGGAAGTGTTATTTTGGTTGCAATTACAGTAATTCTGGCTGATCTTAACAGATACACAATTTTCAATAAATTTTTTTTATGTTTTTTGGTTTTTTAAATATTTGTATTGTTTATTAATTATGAAAGAAGATATTAACATTGAAGGAGTATGTTGACTATTAAAAACGTGTGTCTTGGTTGCTTATCTTGTTTGTTCTATTGTCAAGTTGCAATCTTTTGTTTTGAGCTTCGACACGAAGCAACTCTGCCCATGAATAAAAGTGGCCACAAAACGATTTTGGTATATCGCATTAAATGATTATATTTCTGGATTGACAAGAGCAAATAGATGAAACAAACACCATTTGAATGGCACTGGTCTTTGGTCTTTATATTATGCCCAGTAGAATGAACTTATTTGAAAAATGTACATTATTTAACCAATGTTTTTTATGATGTACCATTTTTTTGAGACAGGCTGTACTGTAAAAAAGGGGTAGTACCTCTGCAACATAAGCAGCTATTTTGGATCAACCAATACTTTCACCTGGATAAAAAGAATCCATGACAGCTGGTGTATCATTCAAGCCACCCACTGAGCATACACTGACCCAAAACACACACTATTTTCTATGCTAATCATGTACAGTTTATATTGACAATCTTTAGCATAACTCTTGGCTAAATTAAAGGGAATACAGGCATATTTTAAGAAAAAGGTACCTCGGATTTTTCAAAATTGATTTTTGCATGGAGCAAGGCATTGGCATGTATTAGCCCCCTCACCTGAAATGATTAAAGAGAATAAGGACATCTTCCAGAAAGAAGCGCCCCAATTTTGTTCGAACCCGAGTTTTTTGCACATTTGGAATGCTCACCAATGTGATAAGATGAATAGTATTTTTCTGTGGTACACAACAGAAATCACCAGTCTTTTCTAGGTATGAAACGAATATTTGTCCCAGGTTTTCTATGGGGAACGGTTGCGATAGCAGGCAAGGTTCAAAACAAGGTTTGCGGTTTTCTTTGTATTGTTGTTGTCCATAAACCTTCAAAACGTCTCGACCGATCCAGTGCCAATTTGAGAGAGAATTTGTATCCTAAAAAAAAGTCCTGTCACTTTAGTTTCACATCAAACACCGTTATGAGTAAACAAAGGATTTTGTATTAAACTAAAGTACTGTGGAATTGGTGTATTCCGCACAACGGGCATAAAGTGCATTCGAAACAAGAAAATATACAACAGGGTGACTTCCTCTGCCCCCATGCAACCTGTCTGTGATTTGGAGTTATAATCTTAATGGGTAGTCCTAATCTAAGTCTATCATTTCAGTGCAAATTGAATGTGATAAATGAACCTGTGCACTTTAAAGGGGTTAGTTCCGATTATGTGGAGTGTGTCTCTACTTAATATGAGGAGCCTGACACTTGCACATCCACCCCATCAGCACAGTGGGAAGCCAAACATTTGATGTTGAAGCACTAATGCTACTGAAAAAGCACTATCCAATACTGGTGCTAATATTGATGGTTAACCAGTAAACAGCATTTGTTTTTAAAATCTTGGAAAATGAAATGGATTTGAGGGCTAAAAATTTCAGGACAACAATGAGGAAAAATCCGGCTCTTCATCTGATACAAATCGATACTACTTCCGGTAAATCGGGGGGGGGGGACTCTTCTTGCCTGGAGGAAAGGAAAGAGGGGGAATAGTGGGAAAATTCACATTCCTTGAAATCTTGCAAATGAAGTGCAATTTTTGATCCTTTAAAGAAAGACATAAGATGATAAGAATTAAACGTGAATTTTTTTCAGCCCTGCGTACTCACCGGTTGTGTGAAAAGATAATGAGGATTTTCCCACATGCCAGTGTCATGCAGTGTCTGTGTGATGTTACCCACAGCTTCGTCCATACATGATACCATGCCTGCAAATGTTCTCCTTTTAGTGTTCTTGATGGTATTTAGGTTATGGTTCCATGTATTGTTGGGGACACTTGGAAGTGGCCCGGGAACTGCTTGGAAGGTAGGTCTAAGGTATAAAAATGGCACCACAAAGGAAAATGATTTATAAAAGAGAACATGTCAGAACTGATTTTTTTAAACTACTGATACTTTAGCTACAATTGGAAAAATTAGTTGGAACACTCAAAACAATTTGCTACATTGGACTTCACCTGGCCCAGAGTTAAGAGCATACAAAGCCCGTGTTATCCACTCAATTGAAAACTTCAACATTCTACTTCATTGGTACCCTTCCCAGCCCCCCATCAATACCATGTTGGGAGAATGGAGATAACTTCTAATGATGATTCCCCTATTCAAAATTGGTTGGGGGAGACGGGGGAAGTTTGCCAAGAAACTGTTCAGGGTGTTCAACAATTATTTCCAAGTATTGTAAGTTGTTAAACAAAAGCAGGGAATGAAAATACATTTCACCTAGACTGATTTGCCTTTGGGGAAAGATTTGAATCAGTTTCAAAGTTCACTCATAAATTATTTTCAATTTTACCCAGTTATCAAAATAGCTTTCTAATTGTCGCTGTTATTTTCTCATTGCTACAACTTTCATACTCTATTATTATATAATATTGTATTTGCTGGAGTATTGGTTAGGAGGAAACTGTGCGAGAAGGTAGTGGAGGTGAGAAGGAGTAGCGATAGGGTGATGACGGTGGGTGGTAATGGCTTTGAGGAGGGAGGTAGTGGGCTCATATGCAGATATGCTCCGCAGAGCGGTGGAAAGCATGAAGAGAAGGACGGGCATTTTATGAGAGGATGGCAGGGGAATGGATATGCAAAGTGTGGGTGAATTAGTTCTCTGTGATTGGTAGATTCAATGGACATTGTGGAAAAGGGATGATGGGTTTGGGGGGGTTCACGGAGGGGGGAACGGTTTGGGGAGAGGAGAACATGGAAGGAAGGATGCTGTTAGAGTTTTTGTGATGAGAAGGAGAGGTGCATAGCACATAGTGGTTTAAGAAAGAGGACAAAAGGAAAAGTGACCTTTAGGTCAGGAGGAAACGAGTTAGAGATGATTTTGTACTTGTGGGTAAGGAGAGGAGAAAAGTTTTTGAAGAATGTTAAGGTATTCCCCTGGAATCGAATTACAACAAGTAGGTGGTGGTGCGATGTGACAAGTGAAGGTGAAAAAAAAGTGGTGGTGAGGAAAGGTAGTGCATGTGAGAGGAAAGTATGGAAGCTGACTGAAAGAAGAAGAGTACAAGAATGAATTTGAGATGAGAGTGGGCGAGCTTGGGGGGGATTGTGTCCGATCTGTGGGGGTTGTTTTAGGAAGGGGTGTACAGGCGTTGTGATGAAGGTGGGGGAAAAGAAAGGGAGGAGTGGGACAGGAAGATACGGCGGTGGTGGAATTGATGAGGTGAAGAGGCGATAGGGGGAAAGAAGGATGCGTATAAGAAGCGCGCAAAGAAAGGGTTGTGGGGCTATGAAAGGGAGGAGGCTGGTAGGGGTGTGATTGATTTGAGGGGCAGAACCCAAACAAGGTTGTATAAGTTAGTGAAGGCAAATGAAAAAGGAAGGAAAAATATGTTTGAAGGGGGAAGATGTATGATGAGGAAGTGATGAAAGTGAACTTCAGTGAGAAAGTAGAGAAGGGTCTGAAAGAGCATATGGAGAGATCATGAATGAGGGAGAATGAGTGGGATCAGAAGGTGAGGCTGATGTGGTGGAAGGGCCAGTTGAGAGAGTCAGTTAGGAAGAAGTCGTTCAATTGGAGGAAATGGAAAACAGGAAAAGGCTGCTGGACCCTCGGAAGTGAGTTTTGAGATGATTATTGTGCGAGTGGAGAGATAGGATTGGTGTGTGGTGTATTGATGAGGGAGTTGTGTCGAGGGTGTTAGATGGAGGAGGAAAAGGGAATGCCGTGGAAGTGGGCTGTGATTGTGTAGTTCCCAATTTTAAAGGGGGGAAAAAGGGGAATGCAATGAGCTGTGGTGTGCGTATAGGGGTGTGAAGTGTTGGAGCATGCGAGAAAATTGTGGAGAGGGTTACTAGAGAACAGAATTCGGAGGATAGTGAAGTGGGCTGAGAGGCATTTGGTTTATGCCAGGGAAGGGAACGATAGAGGCAGTGTTATTTGAGGAGGGGGGATGCAAGAGGGAATATCGAGCAAAAGGGAAAGAAGCAGAAGCTGTATAGTGCTTTGTGTGGACCTGGAGAAAGGCCTTTTTGATAGGTACGAGGAAAGTGATGGAGTGGGCAATGAGGAAGAGGGGAATACCAGAAGTGGTGGTTAGAGCGTTGATGGGGGGTGATGAGTCTGTATTGAAGGGAAAAAAAAAACAGGAGTAGCGTAGGGTCGCGTGTCTGAGGAGTTGAGGTGAAGGTGGGTGTGCATTCGGGGTTCTGTGCTGTCGCCATTGGTGTTGGCAATTGTGGTTGATGTGGTTACCGAGAGGTGCAAAGAAGGTTTGATGAGTGAGATGCTGATGCTGATGATTGTTTAATGATTGAGACAATGGAGGGGGGTTTGAGGGAGAAGTTTTGTGGAAGTGGAAGAAGGCATTGAGGAGTAAGGTCTGAAGGTAAAACTTGGGAAGACTAAAGTGATGGTGAGTGGGGAGGAGGGGGAGGTGTTGGTGCGTTAAGGTGGACCCATGTGGAATAGTGGAAAGAGGGATGAGGGACAATCAGTGTGGGGTGAGAAATGTGGGAAAAATGGATTCATGGGAGATGCCAAAGATAAGAGAGTGACCCCAGTTGGACAAGCGACTTTGGGTGTGGAGATGAAAGAGGGGAGTGGTGGGGTTGGGGAAGGAGGTGGAAAAGTGTGTGATGAGGTGGAAACTGAAAGGAGTTCACATACCTAGGTGACAGAATTAGTGCGGGTGGTGGATTTGAGGCGGCTTTGACAGCCAGAGTTAAGGTATGGGTGTGTTGAAGTTTAGAGAATGGGGAGCGTTTGTTACTTGGGAAGAAGAGTTCCTTTGCGATGAAAGGGATGGTGTAGAGGAGTTGTGTGAGATCAGTGAGCTGTATGGGAGTGAAGTGAACATGGGCTGAGTGAAAATGAGTGGGGATTTTGAGAAGGGCAGGAGAGAGCAATGGTGAGAGGCCAAGTGTGGTGTGTGTGAAATGATGGATAGGAATAGACGAGGATTTGATGCAGATGTTGGGTTTGGAAGAGGCGGCCCCCGTCCTTCTCGCCCCCCTCCCTCCTGGACCGAATGGCGAAGGCAAATGGTGTACGATGGTATGGGCACATGTGAGGAAGGATGAGGAGCATGTTTTTAAAAGGGCTTTGAGTTTGAGGTGGGTGTTTAGGAAGAGGGCCGACCAAAGAGGACATGAGGGAAGCAAGTGGAGGGAGAGTAGGAGGAGAGGGAGCAAGTGGAGGGTTGGGTTGAGGATGGGGAAGCATTGAATCGGGGCGAATGGAAGGAGGGAGTAAAGGGCGAGCTACGATGTGAGGTGAATCCGGCCCACCCCAGTTGCGGGGAAAACCGGGATAAAACTTGGTTTTACTACTACTACTACGTATTCTGTGATGAACAAAAATAGATATATTGAATTTGAGTTCAACGTCGGTTTATCTTGGAAAGAAAGATTTGCTGATTGTTGCGGCAAATTGATCCTCTAGAATAGCATCTGGATACTAGTGTCACTTGATCTAGGCTATTTGCTAAACTCTATGACCCTAACAATTTTAAGGTTTCACATGGTAACTCATCCGCGCTTGTATTCAAGTTAGATCCCTAACATCCAACCGTTGTATGCAGGATTGTAATGATTGTTAAACATGAGTGTTGGATGCTCAAATGAAAAATTAGAGTACGCAGCAGTGATAATGGGACTCTATCTCTTCAATCAAGTTAATGTACGAACTGCAAAAATTCAGAAACAAACATGCAAACATGCAAAAATAGGAAAACAAAAATTCAATAAAATAAAGAAAAATTGATATGGGACATAGGGAATTCAACAGTATGTTGATGGACAAGTTGATTATGCGGTAATGAATTCATGAAATGGCCCTTTCTGACCTAGAAGACCAATTATATTGTGTGTCCACAATTCAGGTTTATGCAGGAAACTTGAGGTTGACGAATTTGATCTCAAAATGTCTAGAACACAAATCCAGCAGGCCACTTTACTACAGAGCAATGTAAATAAATAAATATAAAATAAATAGTAAACATAGAACAAGGTGCTTAATTATACTGGCCAGAATAAGAAAAACACTTCCTACATAAATCAGATGACCACAAAAAAAGGCAACTGGTAATTCACCATCATAATATCTATGTTAGTATGATGTGTTAACATATTTAGATAACTTATTAAAAAAACAGTACAAAAAACAGTTATTTCAAATTTGACTGTGGAAAGGAGGAGCGTAATTTTAAGAGGTATTCAGAATTTTATTCCACTATGTCAAAGCATAAGGCTTAATTAAAATGGACCTACCTCTGACATATCATGCTGCTTAATTAATTTTATGGCATGTCAGTTAAAAATAAAGGTTGAAGTGGTGTTCGTATAAGTAGTGGCTGGATCTGCATTGTCCCTAGAAATCTAAGGCATCCAATGAGGAGCCAGGGTGCAAATCCCAGGCATGCTGCCACCAGGGGTGTGATTGTAGTAGTTTTCACTTCAGACAGATAGCCTGCGTTGAAGAATAAAAGAGATGGGGATTAGTTTAGTTAGTTTAAACAAAAGTTTTAAATTCCGTTTTGTCCCCGCGAAGAGGGTGGCCGGGATACACCTCACACTTGGAGCAATAATGCTGTTGTGAGGATTTATTGGAGCAAAAGATAATGACCGGATGCCCTTCCTGAAATAAATCCAAAGTTTTCGGCGGTGGGCCTAGCCCTTGGGAAAACACGCCCCTCATGCAAGGCAGCATTTGCTGTGGCCGCCATTAGCTCTCGAGCTGACGCCCTTGTAGATAGTTCTTCTTTCATTCTACCAGTGTAACCAGCTACCCTCCTCATCAGAAATCTGTGGGGGGGGGGTGACAGTTTAGCCGCCGACAATCGGCCTGGACAGTAGTACTGGTTACCAGGATACCATTAGCAGGCCCTCAAAGGAAACCTGAACTTGACCTGTTTATTGTTGAGGTCTATGTTTGCTATTAAATACAACCGAAGTATGAGTAAAAGCTCTCCGTGTGAAGACATTCCTACTTATAAATCGCATAATACATTTTTCCACTTCTGTGATTGGTATATAGCCTGCCTCCTTGAGTTTCTGGGGTATAATGTAATGTGGTAGTGAGATTCGGATGCCGCTCCTAATACTTAAGTGACAGGAGGATATTTTTTTGAAGATATTAAGTTATCTCAAATTGCCCTTGATCGGTTGTATATCCACCTAATGAGAACATTTCCAGGGTTAAAACTGCAACCTTTTGTTGAATTTGCCTGCATGCGGTATCGTACCTTAGAAACCTTGTTTTGATTTCCTGTTGTGCACAACTGAAAAGCTAATCATCTTAGCATATAGACGTGTAGTTGGCTTATTCCTCTCATTGGTGATCTAATACATTGGTAAGCTTCCAAATATGCAAAACTGCGTTCGAAAAAAAAGGGTGGTGTGCTTCTTTCGGAAATGTCCTTGTGTCTCTTTAAAATTATGATCTAAATCCTCCCGTTGTAGAAAGACCTCTTTTTCTTAATAATCCAGGATTTCATTTGTTTCAATCGTACGGGTGGTAATGCGTGCCATCCCTCCTTACGTGTCTGAGAATCGGGGGTAGTGCGACTAGAAAAAATGAGTTGTGAATTTCCCAATTATCTCATTTGCTTCTAAAACTTAACAAAATATGATCAAATCACGTCCCCGTTCTAGAAAGAAATTCCTTCTTATAATATTCCAGATATCATTTTCCAATCACGTGAGTGGTACACTTCCACTCACTTCCCACTCCAACTTTGGAAACTTCAGAGGTAGGTATAGTATAGTCACAGAGGGTGTTTGAAGTCAATCCCACAATGCACCATTTTTGGAATTTCCTCAATAGGGGTCATGGCTCCCACAAATCCTATACGCACCACAATAAGAACCTTGACTTTTAATGCTTCCTTTGTAGCCCAAAAAGCATAGTACTTAAGGGCTGTTAAGTCAGGAACTTAGTCAAATGGCGTTGTTGTTGTTTTCATATTTAAAGCATTAACATGTTTTCTTTCCATATTTTTAACAGAATCTATATATAATTATTTTTTTCCTCTATTTTTGTTCATGTCACTTTTACTATGTTATGCATTTTGACCTAAACACAATCACATGCTGAAACTGCAAAAGGGCGGGTAATTTCACATATTACGCAATACGCGTCTGTGCTATCGGCGCGCGCGAGCAAGGTTGGAAGTAATACGCGCATCAGAAACGCCGTTGATGCACCGATTCGATGACCTATACCCAGGGTCACTGTATGCAATTGTAGAATGGTTTGCCCACGTGAGTTGCTTTGCAAACAGAATGGGATTTTTAATTCACGATTTTGAGCCCTCATAAATTGTGAATTTTTGATCATAATAATCCAATGAAGTAATGTGACCCGTGCAGAAGCGTGTGAAGAATAAGAGATTAAAACCTTGCGTGTTTTGGAATAAGGTTATATTTTGTAGCAAAACAGGACCACTATTTGGACAAACTGTCGTTTTCTCTTTTTCACTTTTGGTATAATTCGTTTTTTTTCGGTTCCCGTTACTCGAAATTCCATATCAGCAGCCATGTAAGAAATGAATTCATCGGTTAGAGCATATCAAAATCTATATAGGGTCGGTATTTTTTAGTTTTTAATTTGTTTGTTAAAAATCGTGATTTATGTTTAACCTTTGAACAATCCTGGCATTGTTCCAAATTGAAACTGCAGATTTTGGCCTTTTTGGTCAAATATTTTAAAATAAGAAAACATTCAAAAAAACAAAAAAACCGAAAAAGAAAACCAAAATTCAAAAAACAAAAAAACCGAAAATTAAAAAATTTCTATAATTTTTTATAGGGAACCAAAAAATATGAGTAAAAATCACCATTTTTTATGATTTTCTCAAAAATCTATAAAAAACTGTATCAAAAAAAAATATCATATTGGATTCCTTGATCATTCCTTCTCAAATTGTATACTTTTATTTGTGGAACAAATAATTAAGAAGACTACGGCAAAAAACAGTTCCTTTGAATTCTGATTAACAGCCCCCTTAAAGAATTTTATAGCATGATCATTGATGAAAGGTCTCATGGTTCTTAAACTTTGAACACTTAATCCCTAAGTACTGAACTGTGTTTAGTACAGTATATGCACTTGCAATGCATTATGGGATTGGTTTCAAAACACACTATGGTATACCCCTGCTTCCTTTAGTGTATGAGGCAATGTGGTCGTTGGGACTATCTAATTAGCTGCTAATAACTTACCAAAATATGAGTCAAATCCTCTTATGTAGGGTAAGGGCATTCATTCTTATAGAATCCCAGATGGCCATTTACCAACCATGTGAGTGGCATAGCCTGCCTCCTTGAGTATCTGAGGTAGTGTTGTAGTGAGACTGGGAGACAAAGAGGTTGGGGTTTTGTCTCAATTATCTCATTGATGAAGCCTGTGTGTAATCTCTGGGCAGATAATAATTACTAATACTATACAACTTATTTTTGCAAATTTTGATTTTTAAATGTACTAGATTCCAAGCAGTGATCTTCACATGATACCCTGGCTGGTGCCCAAAAGGGCATCACAGAGAGTTAAAGGTGCGTGCGGTTCCGATCGTCTTTGGACCCCCCATGATTTACCCGGCAGTAGCATCGATTTGATATCAGATGAAAGGCCGTATTTTTCTCATTGTCGTCCTGAATGTGAGCCCTTCAAATCCATTTCATTCCCAAGCTCTACACAAAAAAACCGCCGTGTAGTGGTTACCATTTCAATATTAGCCACAGATGAATAGGGCTTTGCAACATTGCATTATTGCGTCTCCATCAAAACGCAAAAAGTTTGTTTCCCCACGGTACCGTGCTTGGGGTGTACGTTGCAAGTGACGGCTATCATATCAAGTAGAGAAACAATAGACATAAATCGGAACAAACAAGCACCTTTAACGTCATAAAGTCAACTCATAGACGAAACATTCAAGGCTTCACAGAGTTCATCTATGGGTCACACCTGATAGAAATATAAACAGATCATAGACAGAAATCCTGAGAATAAAGGAGGATATCCCCCTCCCCAATAACTTTCCTATGTACCCATTTACATGTTTAGATTGTTTTTTTCTGCCCTTGTGAAAAATAGCTAATATGTTCTAATTAATTACAAACTTGTACACCCCCCCGGTGTGATCATTGATCTGTGGTGTTGTGTGTGACCTTTGACCTCAGATTTGTTATGTCTCAGGTCAGCATTCCTTTTGACCCAAATTTGGTGACATTGGGCATTTCTAAGCAATTGAACTCTAGATGACCTTGACCTTTGGGGTCACTCCGAAACCCTGCCTGTGATGATAACAAATGTTAGACTGCCCTCCCCAGACCTCCCCTACTCATGTCAATATCAGCCCCTTGTTCAAAGCATAATGAAATGCAGATGGAAATCAGGACCTCATTTTTAGTAGTATAGAATTTTCTCCATTAAAGCATAACAAACAATTTTTAAAGGGTGCCCCCAATTTTCAAAAATTTGAGAGATTTTCACAATTGTGTTGGTAATTGTCTAGTAAACTATAGCTGCGAGTGGTTGGTTAATGCCAAAAAAATTGTATTTGTCATAAAAAGCGCACTTTTGTATTTAGAATCGGGATCCCTGATTGTAAATTTAATGAACGGAGCTGGAAACCCCAAAAAAATTTATGTCCGTCCATGATGAAACTAAACAGTGTCACCTTCACGAGAATGATACTATAAATTGAGCTTGCCTGAACCATGGATTAAAAATGATGAGACAAGTGACATAGCGGGCAAGTTCCCGGCTATTCATATTGGAAGGCGTTTCCAGCAGCAGCCGTTTGAATTATTTATTGGAGATCTCCGATCATATATTAATTATTATAATACAAATTCTTCTGTGGCGACACATAGAGAGTTTGAGCTCTACCATTTCACAAGTATTGTTACACTAGTCAATATGCAATCGTGCAAAAATCTCCAAACTATCTGGAAAATTGGGGGCGCTCTTCAAAAATGTTACTGTTTATTGCTTTATTACAAATGTTTTACAGGTACATGCATACTTCGTTCATAAAACTTAACCCTGACCCTTGACAAATATTTGTTGTATTGTGATCAGAAAGGTCACTGATGGTGCCTCTAATTGACAAAAAAAAAAACTGTTTATGAGTGAAACAAGTTAAAAAAAAACAAAATCGGCTCACCTGGTACCTCCCACTCATGAGGTGGCTCCGGGTTGGTGTACATTATAGGCTGCACATAATATTTTCTAGTCTCACTCCTGTCCAGACAACGTGTTCCAAGTTGGGGTGAGGATTTGAGCCATGGTAACCAAAACGTCATTGTACCCGTATACCATCAGCCAAGATGGAAGTGAAGATGATGTGGGGGGTTTTGAACCAGAGGAGACTTTGATTAAGATGTGGCTAACAGCATGAAAAGTAACCATAGACTGCAAAGTAGCCATCAGTCCCCACGTGTCATCAATCTGGAAAAAAAAATGAATATTTGTCATAAATATCTGTTTTTCTCTAACCTTGATGAAACCTTTCACACTCCAAGGGAATTCGAGGAGCTCTGCAGGATATTATCTAACAATGTACAGGTCCATTCATACTTCATGCAATGCAGTGTAGGAAAAATGGATAAATACCAGCTCGACTAACACAGCCAGCAGCACAATACTGCAATTTGAAGTGTGCGCTGCTGCGTTTTGCGTCAGAGAATCAGAGAGTTTTCATCCATGTTTCAATAGACCATTTGCACGATCCCCGAAAAGCATCTCGTTGGTGCCCATTTCCATCGGGAACTTGTACCAGAGGTCATGTTTACAAAAAAATTTGGTTCGTTCGCGTCGCTGAACAGTCCAAAATTACATACAAAGTACCTTTTACATGAAGTTAAATTTTTTACAAAAAGAGAAGAGAATATTTATGGAAACAAAAACAATCGAGGCACATGGTTGAAATTCATGACAAAACGTGAAATTTGCGGATCTAACTGTGTCCCTATGGTCACTGACGGCGATTACACAACTACAGTGGAACGTCACAGATAGGGTTAAGTTTTCTGTATTTTCGTTACGGCTCCTAAATATGTTTTTAGCCGACTGAGGGATGTTATAAGTTCCGAGGACCATGGCACCGGACGAGATTGCATTCTCGGGGGGGGGATCGTTGGCAAAGGCTATGGACTCCAAATAGTTGAGTAGAATGGACTTCAGGTTGACAATTTGTTGCTTTCAAAAAACAGCAGCCCAGCTGAAAGCAATATGATGGCATAATTACATTTACCCCTTCGCACCTACTTTGATAATGAGCCAAAGATGTATAAATTGGGAGCATGTAGCCTATTTTTGCTCATTATCCTAATAATTCACATATTTTGGCCGCCAAAAATCTAAGCAGGGGACTAAAATTTTGTCGTTAAAATTGATTTCGGTGCATTCGACCCATCTCACCGACTACTGCGTACCACTCATTGTTTATATAGGCATATATAGTGAAAATAGTAGCCAAAATTTGACTAACTACATTTTGTTAATGAGCCTAAATATTAAGCTCATTTATCCTAAATTCCAACATATTTTGGCGCCAAAAATCTAAGCAGACGACATTTTTGCGTTAAATTGATTGTTGGTGCATTCGAACCCTGCCACCGATTAATGCGATACCACTCATAGCTATATAGGCATATAGGCCTATTAGTGAAAATATAGCCAAATTTGACTTAAAAAGGTGTAGCATGTAGGACTATTTTAGCTCATGTATCCTAAATTCACATATTTTGGACACCCAAATCTAAGCGACGACATTTGTTGTTTTAAATTGATATCGGTTTGTTGACCCATCTCACTGATTACTGCTGGATTACCACTCATAGTGATATAGGCATTTATCATTCAGTAGACATGAATACGGTAATTTCATTGGTTGATAGTCGTTTCTGAGATATTTCCGTATCACTCGGCTCTCCTGAGTAATACAAAAGTAATTATCCCGTATCCATACAGCGCTTTATCGGTATCACGCGCGCGCGCTCAGGTTACATGGAGAGACACGGCCCGGAGCGTAATCTATGCTGTGTTTATCGCTATACGATACGAAGTGTACGCGTGAAGTGCAAGCGTGGCGCACTGCTCACTTAAGTTGCACTATAAATGAACTTTATTTCCAATCAGTAGAAAGGCAGAGGCAAAAGTGAGTTATAGGCCTAAAATTTAGGTTAAATAAGCGAAAAACAAGGACCTCAGTTAAATTTAAGTGTTAGCAAATTCATGTTCTACTTGACTGAAGGATAAATTCGCTTACACCCTGTTTGTTCTCATGCAATACGAAAAATTATCAATGAGTTTTGGTGCCATACCACATGCTGCGGCCTGTGTGGTATGGCAACAAAACCATTGAATCTTGTCGTTTATTGCATGAAAACAAAACAGGGAATAACTAATTAATATTAGTTGAAAAAAATATGAGTCAAATGTTGACTAAAAGGTGTAGCATGTAGCCTATGTTGTTCATTTAGCTAAATTCAATATTTGGCCGGCCAAAAAAAAAATCTAAAGCAGACACATTTTTGCCGTTTTTAAAATTGATTCCCTTTGTTCGACGACAACCCAATTAGTGCGATTACCACTCATAGCTTATAGGCATTATATTAGTGAACAATAACCAAATTTGATAAATTTGCATAGTTTTCCAAGCTTATTTTATCGCATTTTTATCATGTTAGACTAAAATGTGCCCAAAAGTATATGCTTGTCTTGGTGTTTAACTACGCAGTTCATCCCACTATTCCACTGAATAATACGGGACAATTCAAGGATAATTTCAAGAATTATAGTAGTAAAAGTATAGCCACGTAGATTAATTTACAACATGACGGCTATTTTAAAACTAATTCAGACTAAATTAACATACATTTGGCGCCAAGGTCTATTCGGACCACCGTTGTTGTAGATAACACCTGGCACAAAAAGTATCTCGGCTATGATGTTTTCCGATCAGTATTGTGCCAAAGTCCACAGACCCTTTTGAAAGTTTTCGGAAATAGGACATTTGTGTTGCCTAGGTCTTGTTCTCTCATTTAATACCTGGCTTGTAAAAAAAAAACGTTGCAGAAATGGCTGAGATAGAAAGTCCGAAAGACGCAAACCCCAAACAAACCAAAAGTTGCAGGTTTTGGATTTTTCAATGGGCATTGCATGTACTGGGACACGAACACGTGTACCAAAATCATATATTGCACTTATGCTTTCTCGCTCATAGCAGGATCGGAAACCTCTTTGTGCAAAATCAATACACCTTATTATTGCGTTGTACCACAACAGCTCGACCATTGAAAATCCAAAAACTGCAACTTTTGTTTGGGAGTTTGCGACTTTCGGGGGCGGAACTATCTCAGCCTTTTTTGCACGCTTTTTTACTAGCGAGGTGTTCAAATGAAAGAGCAAGACCTTGGCAACAAAATGTATATTTCGAAAACTTTTCAAATGTTCCGACTTTGGCACAATACGTGATCGGTAAAACATGACCGAGATACTTTTTAGTGGCCAGTGTAGTTATTTATACCAAAGAGGTAAAGAATTACAGGTAATTACATGTCCTTTTCCTAATTTGAGCTTATTTAAAATAATTCAGAATTCACCACATATATACGAAATATCGCTCAAATATCGCGATTCACTCAAACTAAATCGGCGCATCCTATAGTTAATTAATTGTTAAGTTACACGCGGCAGATCATCCATCGATCAAAATTTTTTTATAGTGGATGACGTAGTTTTTATCCATATATGGTCCATTTTGATGACGGCCCTCAGTTTGAAATTGGGTACAAAAAATATGTAGCTCAATAGGAATCAAACAGCCGTGTTTTATTAGGTAAACAATGGCATAAATCGCATTTCTAGACAATATGGTGTTACGCTTGCCACTTCCAGGTTTTTACTACAACCATTTCCAATACAACAGTGGCCAACAATGGACTTTGATAAAATGGGGGGGGTGATTTGTTTTACACTTGAAGAAATTGCCGATTTATGGTTTTAAATAAGACTGCAGTAGACATAGCATTTGCTATAATCATTTTTTTAAATTTTATTGCAGAATGTTCATTTCTACATAAAAAAGTAAAAAATAGGTTTGAGTTTATTAAAATTTTTAATTACCATAAAATGCTGCAGACCCTGAGGTAACTGTATACATGCAATGTTTTCAGAATAAGGTTGAAACCTATAAACATCAACTAGCACAACTTAATGACAGCTTGCCCTAATGCAGCATCAGTTAGTCTTTAACCTACCCTCCTCAAGCCTGGCTTGAACTATCAAGTCAACGAACCACCTCATATTCACTAAAATAAAAAATTAGGCGCAAGGTTCATCATCAATTCAGATTTGTAATTTCACTCACTGTACAATTTAATAGGAAATGCCAAAATAAGGCAAAGTCTTGCCATTTAATCACAGTTCCCAATTAAAACATCACAGATTTACCATTACCTAAAAAATATGGCAAAGATTCACATGTTGCCATGAATTTTTATACCCAAGATGTGTACATCAAATCACGGCAAATGTAATCAACCAGGTCCTAAAAATAAGGAAAGATTTACCATAACCTTAAAGTGACAGGAGGAGATTTTTTTAGGATCAAATTCTCTCAAATTGCATCAGGATCGATTGTAGACCAAGTACCAAGAACATTTCGAAGGTTATTGGACAATAAGGGTGGGACTAAAATGTCTTTTTTCTCAGGATTAAATCAATCCACTTGGAACTCGGTTATTTTCCTTGGGTATATGCTAATTGTAATGTAAAGTTATCAAGTAACTCGGAGCAGGTTTGTCACCCAGCAGTAGAATCTCTTTCATTCCCTATAACTGGCTGTACAAAAAGTAATTTTTGACCATGTTTTGTAGATTTCAACACAAATCCTAACATACTGAAATGAACGATGATTTGGTACAGGAAATCCTTGGAAATGATATGAAAAAGAATTGTGATATCGTTTTTCAGTTATCCATTAAAATCCTTTATTGGTGACTCTATCATGTTCTTTCTGTCAATATGTTTACCCCTCCCTAAACCACCTTATTATAGCAGCTATGTGCAATATCGGAAATTTTAGCCCTCTGTATCATGCTCCTCTGTATCAAGTGGTTCATATTGCTACAAAGGCGAGTTTGAACGTTGTACTAACAAGTCCAAACTAAAATAAAGCAGATGAATGCTTGAGGTAGCTTTTAGGAGGAAAGTGTTAAATTTTGTTCGGTAATTAAATCTTTCTTAGGGGTAGGGGTTGTGGTTTGTCTGATATCAAAACTATAAATTAACAGAAACCACTTTATGGTTTTATATAGTAGGTAAGGGTCCATCCTGTGCAAAAAACTTTTTTTTTCGGATCTTGCAATGGGACCAAATGTACTCAAATGTTGATTCTTTGACAAATTCGCAGTGAAAATCGCATGAATTTTAAGTCTTTAAAGTATGTACTCTCGTCCTATATTGTAAAAATATGGAGAAATAAAGCCATTCTGGGATGTTTGTCAGTTCCAATCTTTGCATATCTTTTCCTTTTGCATTGTAATAAAGTTTTCGAAAATCATCGAACGCAGTTTATTACCATAAAACAGGTTTCTTACTAGAAAGCTATTTTAAAGGGGTAGGGGTACAACATCGCTATTTCTTAATATGCTAGTGACAAATGGGGTCTTTTTGCATTACATTTGTTTGCTCCTAATGATCTACCACCCATGTTCAGGACAATCGAGGGTAACATACCTTTTAAGGCAAGGTAAATTCAATAATATTACCAAATCGGAGTAAAACATTCAAAAATGGTTTTGTACAGGATGGTATAATAGGAAACGATTGGTTTATCTACTGCCTGGTTAAACCTGCTTCGATCTACGGATCTCCAGGTTTACATAGCAATACCCAGGAAATTCTCCAGGAGTTTCAAGTGGATCCGAGAAAAAAGCATTTTCGTCCCACTCCTATTGGACAAAACAAGTAACAAAAGAAAACAGCAAACACCTTGTTTTCAACTTGCCTGACTATCGCGTATTGTCCCCATAGACACCGTGCTTTTGGACTCTCGTGCACGACAGCAAGTCTAAATCATCATATTATTAACGAAAAACGGGCGTATTCAGGCTTAATTATTCAGTGTAATCTATACATTGAAACATTCCAAATATGCAAAAAAACCCCGGGTTTCGAAAAAATTGGGAGCGCACTTCTTTCTGGAAATCCCTCATGTCTCTTTAAAATTAAACAAATTGGCAAAGTTTACACATGCGTCAATTTTATACTTGAGGATTTGACAGGCGCGCCAGGGTAGGCCAGCTTTTTTCGCAATCTAGTTTTTTGTCCCCGCCGATCTAAGTTCGGAACGGGGACAAAATGGGCATCAGTCCGTATGTATGATCCGTGTTGTATGTCCTTATGTTCCATTCCTCAAAATGTGGACACTGGCACATTTGGGCATATCTTTTTTTCTGGATGAGCTTAGAGTAGCCAAAATTTGGTTTGTAAGGATGTCAACCCAACTCACCAGTACTTCATTCCCCAGGGTTGTTAATAGAAAAAAGGTCAAGGGAAAAAAGGTCAATCTTGCACAGAAAATGTCAACATTTGGCTATTGGTTTACGATTTAACTGGAGTTCCGTATGGGCTACAGTGATTAACTTGGTGGAAAGAATCGGGTTGATGAGTTCTCGACTGGATATATTTGGGTGTAAAATAATGCTAATATAAGTATCTAATTTGCCTAATGTATGACTTTTCCCGCAAGGCTTGTGTACAGTTTTTCTGGAGTTTCCTTAAGGCGTATACATGGATGTACCCTTGTGGAAGGAAGCGTGCCTGAGGATTCTTTGTGGTTACTGATTGATTTGGGGGCGTTTTTGGGCCAATTAAATATGCAAATTGAGCTAATTAAAGCAAAAATCAATGTATGTAAAAGGTGGTGTAGGCAAATTATACCACAACATACGGTATTAACATCTTAGTACCCTGTTTTTCATTGCAAGTTTTTTTTTAGTTCGGGTTGCAGCACATGTCAGTCTTTTTGGTTTCCCAGCCTGTTTACATTTCTTGGAAAAATGTGAAAATTATTAAAATTCAGTGTGGCCGCCCGTTTACAAGAACCTGTAGCAAGGGGGGCGCCCCAATTTAAGGTGGTGGTCCCATGATTTTTTCAAAATTCTAGTGTTGCCAAATTGAATAAATTAATCATATTTTACTAAATTTAGTGAATTTGTAAGGATTTTTTTGCCAGATTAATTTTTTTTTTTTTAAATGATTCTTGAGTCTTTTACCAACGGTAACCATATTTTGGATTCCTATGGTAACTTCAGACTTGCAGTCCGCATTCTTGGCTGTAGTGATCGATACACATTGGCGGGGACATATTTTAACGCATCTGCGTAAAATCCGAGTTCGCCTTGTTACGCGTGGTGGGGAGTTTAATCATGTAAGAGAGCAGAATGGGTGGTGACCGGTGCCTTTTCGGTGGCTGCATAAGTAGCGGGAATCTAACCAAAAGGTTGATAATCACCCATACCAGATCAAAACGTAGAGTTTCAAAATTTGGAGTTAACGTGATCAATTTTAAATGAGATGTAAATGTGCACATTGAACTGTATTTCAAGTTACAACATTACAAACTTAAATCATATTGTCCCAGGTTATGTCCCTTCATTCCTTTTTTCACAGTGGAGACCCATTTTTCAAAGTTTTATTTTAATCATTTTGAAAATGGGGTATTCTAACTGTGCGCAGAAAGACTTGGTTGGTATAATGAACAAACTATTATCTAGAATACCCTATTAGGTGTGGTTAGGTAAAGAATACTCAAATCCAGCCTTGGCACACCTTGGCAAGAAATAACAAAGTTTATCACTATACTCTTTGTCAAAGTACTTTTAACAAGATAAGTATACTTCAACGCGTGAGTGCGTACATGTGATCGTGCATCTACTGCTACCCCCGCCCCTTCCTTGATTTCCCATGCTTATCGTAAAGGTCTTTGAATAATAGTATATTACACCCAAAGAACCCACACCTTAATGTGAGTTTATATTACAAAAATACAGCATTCATCAGAACGCATGTGTGGTCTGCTGCCCATCGTTGTTTGTAAGGGGACAAATTTCACAGAGGTCACCACCAAGGTCATGTTAGATCACCAACGTGTGTGACCCTACCACTGACCATGATTATACAGTGTCATTAAATTGAGCACACTGTGGAAATACCATTAATTTGAGAAATCTGACTATCTTGGGGTCCATAACCTCTATTTGATCTCTATGTCCAATTCAGGGTTAGAAATTTCGTCTCTGTGTGCGTGCATCCTTCTTGTTCCCCAAAACAAATTTGCATGAATCATCTAATTCCCACCTAAACGTGTTAAGTTTTAAGTTACGATAATCACATTTATTCACGCAAAATCATTTATGATAATCTTTGCAGACTCGATTCTCGGATTCTTGCCGAAATTCAGCCCTGCAATTGCGTTGTTTTGAAGAAGCGACCACACAAGTAATATCTTGCACTATTAAGCCCACGGACCCCATGCCCCATCCCCAGTTTTTCGGATAGCTCTTTTATCTCCAGCAGGCCACACCACAGGAACAGCAGTCTCTGTATGCCTTCAGCTTATCTGCCAATTCAGCAACTCCCTCTGGTTACTTGCTCGAGACATCATTGAACTCTTTCGGGTCAGCTTTATGTTAAGAGCCGATGTTATCGTTGGAGGTTCCAGAGGGAACAGGAGGTGGCGTGAGACCATAGTCAGGATTGGTACCCAACTGAGGCATATCGGAAGCCTGAATTATAAAGCAACAATACAATTAATTCAATTCCACATCATAGGACTCAAGCAGTGTCCCAAAACCTTTTATATAAATGCATATGACAGAATACCATGGCATAAACCAGACCTGTGCAAATGGGAGGGGGGGGGGGACAGAATCTGTTTTGTTGTGAGCTTGTAAGACCCCATAAGGTTTGTAATAAAATTAATACATGGTCGAGCCAAAATGGTAACTTTTTCGCTTGTCCTCACCCCCCCCCCCCCCGACTTTGCCTCAAAAAGTTGAGACTTTTTATATCATCTGAACGTTAGCCTAGTAACTTCCACGGATACCTCATCTTGCAATGCAAATTTTTTGTAAGAATTCCGCAATTGGTATTTTCTGTCCGTAAACGCAGAAAAATTACAACACTCCGATGGACCGTGGAACCAAGTCACTTGCCTCGAAACATTTTGTTTTAAAACTGCAAGATCAGAATCAACTCAATTTTGTGAATAGTTTTTTGAGGATATCAAGTGAACCCCTATAAAACAGAAGGATCTGGAATCACAAAATGCAAAACCTTTAAAGCTCTACACTCCCTTAACCCCAATGCCCCCTTGTAACTTTTTCAGATACTCAATGACCCATTTTTCTTCTTAACTGCGACCCACCCACATTTTTTTCAAACAAGTTTGCATAAAATATCCACTTGTTAAAAGAATTTTAAACACCTAAATTAAAATTTTTAAAGTTTTAAGGAAACGTGATCTTTTCAGTAAAAAAATCATGGGGTGCCCTGTGAATAAAGTATACCTGAATCGCCTGTGAATAAGTTGTCCATTCTCCCAATCGTATTGCAGCATTGCATTGATGTGTTGTATCTTACTGGTATTCCTGATCATTTGTAAAATATTAGTCCTCCCCTAGAATGGACCTGTCATGAAGGACTCCCCTCCCTCCTTGAGATGAGGTTTACCTTTACTGAGGGGAGACCAAAGTAATGAATATCGAGGGTGTTCAGGGTTGGGTTTTTCAATTTAAACGCCACAATCCTGTGTTATATGCTGCACACAATTAATATTTATGGGAATACATAAAACCTAAACATATTCCAATCAAGCTTTTCAGTCCTAAAAAAACACTATGATACATTTTTCACTATTTTTGGAGACAAGAGGGAGATAGAGTTACATCTTATTGGGTACCTTAGAAGGGTTATGCTGTCTGATCAGCTCCTGTGTACGTTTAGCAAACACAAAGGTTGAATAGTTGCCCTCGTAGCTAGTTGCCGGTTTCTCGTTGTCCCTCAAATCAAGCGCTATCCACTTGGATCCTTGACTAAACCCTGGCATGCTTCCATCTCGCTTATGTGTGAAGTAATCTTCACTTCCACTTAGATAACCTGTGCAGAGAATAACATTTGGTAGTTATGATAGTGTTTGACACAATCTGTCAATTTGGAATTCTTGACATGATTACTGGATTAAAAAACAGTTCTTATTTTTACAATTGCTCATACTCCATTCATTTATTCAGTATTGATGTAATTTGTTGTAATTTCATTTTGATGGTGATTGTTTTCTGCCCCGATTGCCTTTCATGTCCTGCCATTTTCCAATTATGTGAATGGCATAGCTGCCTCATATTTGTTTCTGAGGTAATGTTGGTAGCAGGCTTCAAAATACATGAGGGCTAAGGGCGATTAGCCCTCGGTTTTCAGAAAATAGCCAGTGAGAAATAAATTTTGGCCTATGGTAAAATGTACTACGAGGGCCAATTTTTGGCAGAATTTGCTCAAGCAGCCCCCGCAGCCCAAAAAGTACTTTTTAGTACCCTTAGTTGGTAGTGAGACCGGGGGTGGGAGGGGGTATTCAATACAAATGACCATATGGGACGTGCCGCAAACATGAGTCTCATTTTCAGCCTTGAATTTGCTCAAATTTCAGTCAAATTTCTCAATCGGAAGCCAAAATTTTCCAAATTTGCTAAAAAAGGTCAAAATTTTGAGGAGAAAATGGCAATTTTGTGTTCAGTAAATTTGGCCTAAAATCAATATCTCTGGTATAGCTATGGGTCCATTTTTTGGCAAAAATTGGTATAGATATGGTTCCTACTTCCAGACTCCCAGAGGCACACCACCCCAGGAGTGGGACTGGGAGGCAAATTGGTTGGGCTGTTTCAGTCATCTACTTAGCTGCTAATACTTACCAAAATATGAGTCAAATCCTCTTCTTGTAGGAAGGCATTCCTTTTTATAGAATCCCAGATGCCATTTACCAACCATGTGAGTGGCATAGCCTGCCTCCTTAAGTTTCTGAGGTAGTGTCGGTAGTGAGACTGGGAGGCAATGTGGTTGGGGTGTCTCTATGTATGTATGTTGTAGTCCAGTATAAATCTGAAATTAAAACAGTAGCAGTAAGATTCTTTTCTTGCCTATTCTTCCAGTACTTGCTTGGGAGTATGAGGAGTTTCACCTCTAGAGGTGGAGGGCCTCCAATATTAAATGGATATAGATGTACCATATCACAGTCAGAGGCATTTCATGAGATGTTAAAATATGACAAAAATAGGAGACTTTCCCCAAATTGCAAGGGGGATAGCAAATTTGGCAAAAGTGGAATTTTTACCAAAATGTTAACCTATTTTAACAAAAAAGTGTAAAAAAATATAGAATTGTTGGCTCACTCCCCTCGAAAAAAACTATTTGTTGGCCTTTTTTAGCTCTTTTAGGGGTTTGGTGGGAGCTTTTTGGAATGGAGGCTTCTGCCCCACCACCGACCCTCCCCTGGTTACAGGCTTGAGCATGATAACTGTATTCTTCTGTAATTTTTAAGTAATAGCATTGAAAATTCCTTACATATAATGCAAATTTTTTAAATATGGTGAAATGGTGATAGAATCAAAGACAAGTCTTTAGGTGAAAGCATGTGTCATTGTAAAAAAAAATGAGGTCTTTGGGTGACAATGCTGAAAACTGTGTCTTAAACTTATGTATACATATCACCTCCAGAACCAGAGGTTTCCCCTCTTCCCACCCCCTCCCTAAGGGGCAGGGGTGTCACAAGGTCTTAATCACTGCTCCACTTGATTTCTATTAGATACAATATGGTGATTACACAGGTGCATGTTATTTGAAACAAGTGATTTTGTTCATCGCCAAAGAGGCAAAAAAAATATTGTCTTTCACACTTGCCTCTCGAATCAAGTGGTGAACAAAGTCTAGTCGCATTTTCTTGTCTAAATAATATAAAAATACAGCTTCAGCAATGTATATTAGAAAGTTTTCTTTCAATTTCAATCAGAATCTATATTTTCATATCATAAGCATTAACATTCACATTAAAGACACACAAGGAGATTTCCAGAAATGGCACCCCCAATTTTTTGTTGAAACCAAGATTTTTGCATATTTAGAATGCTTATCAATGTATTTTTAAATCACACATGAAATGAGTAAGCCGGAACGTTGTCTTTACGTATAAAAAGATAATTTAGTATTTTCTGCCGTGAACAACAGAAAATCAAATCATGATTCTCTATAGAGGCCTATTAGGAGAGCAGACAAGTTCAAAATAATTTTTTTTTAAAAGGGGCATTTCGTGATCCACAACCTCGTCCGCCCGATTTACCTCGAAAAAGTTAAGATTTTTATATCATCTGAACCGTTAGCCTTAGTAATCCATGTGTACCAAATCTTACGTGCAAATTTGGTCGTATCTGTAAGAAATTTGTGATTTCGTATTTTCTGTCTGTAAAACGGACAGAAATTACAGCACAGTGGCCTATGGGACCGTGGGAAACAAGCATTTGCTCATAACGCAAAACCGCAAGCTCGGGATCAACTCAAATTTTGTGAATAAGCATTTCTCAAGGATATCTAGTGAACCATGAATAAAACAGATGGTGCTGGAATCACAAAATGCACCTTTAATTTCTTTTTCACTTATTTGTCCAATTATTAAATCTTTGAAACATTCTGGGTAGGTGTCCTTCAACCGTTTAAGTGCAAATTAAAGAAATCTGTATCCTCAGAATATCTCCCTGTGCCCCTTTAAAGGTCCCAGGAAATGAGATGATAAACCTACTACAAATCTTTATGGGGCATTCCATTCCAATAAACAGGGCCAGAAAAAAGAATACACTACCAGTGACATCATTGGTGAAACTATTGATTTTCAGTCAGTGTCATGAATAGATTCACACCAGTCACCTGGAATTTTCTATTACTCTCTGAAAAATCAATAGTTTCACTAATGATGTCATCACCAACCCAAATATTGAATGCTTTCTCGCCCCTCATTGTAGACTTGACACAAACAACATCAATTCTATTTGCATTTCCTGGGACCTTTATACCATAGCCTGTGACTTTGATAAGAAGAAAAGTCAGTACTGGATTTCAAAGCCCTCTAAAAGTGTTAGTCTTATGTTACAATCCTTTTTAAATTGAGCATACCTGGTACCTTCCACTCATAAGTTGACTCCTGGTTGGTGTACATATAGGCTGCACATAATAATTCTCTAGTCTCACTCCTTGTCCAGACAACTTGTCCAGATTGGGTGTGAGGATCTCTGAGCCATGGTAACCAACATCATTATACCCATAATCATCAGCTACCATGAAGATGATGTGTGGTAGTTTGGGTGTACTGTAGAGGTACTAGCAGCATAGACAAGTAGATTTAAGGCCAGTAAATGGCCTGTGAAGAATGCTTGCAGATTCATTGCTATCCAGACTGCATCTTGGTGAAATTTGATAGGAGTCAAAGTTCATTAGAATTTCTATCAAAATATAATGTTAAAGAGATTAGCAGCGATTTGCTAATCTGAAACATCGAAAAAATCATCAAAATTCATATTTTTGTATTTTTGTTATTGGCATGGATATGTGAACATAACCTGCAAGTGGTTGGCTTGAAATCCGTGTATTAAGGACAAGGCAGTACTTTTGATCTTATTCTGTAATTTCTATATGTGCGTATCAAAATTCCGACTTGTGATCAAAAAGGCCTTTCCCTGTGAATATCCCAGTTTTTAAGCGTAATATGTGCACCATGATTGATACATTTTGACCTCAAACACAAACATGATTGATCGTTGTTTTTTCTGTACTGGTGTAAGTAAACCACAATCAGGTGTTTAGTGTAGATTTTGAGACATCATCATTGTATGTCTATTTGCGGGAGATGGTATGACTAATTTTCTCAAATACTTCATTTTTTCACTATTTGGTGGTTTGTTTCTACATTAAAGCAGTTATATGGAATTGTACACACTTTCCCTGATTTGTAAGTTTAAAAAAATGCATTTCCACATTTTTCGATTCTCTCGCATTATCGCTGTTAATCCCTTTAAATACCATTATTTAATATCCTCACACAGCAGTATATTGCTGAGTGTGAGGTGAATCCGGCCACCCCCGTTTAGCGGGGACAAAACCAGATTTAAAACTTTGGTTTAACTAACTATTATTACTATTAGAGGAGACTGCGACCCACTTATTAGGGTACCAGTATTCCCCTTTTGTGCTGAAGTTGCTCGGAGGTTCTGGGATCAAATTAAATTCTGGATTTTAATTTGAACTACTCATCAAAACTAAAAATCTGCTCTTCTCATGGTTTATTTGTATTTGAGCAAATGAACCACGAAAACATCCCATCTTTGGGAGAGGGGACCTGGGAAAGGAATATGTTCAGATATTTGTCCCTTAAATACAGGGAATCATACTTGTACTTGTTTCAATCAGATTGTTATGGATATATCAGGGTTGAAATACCCATTTCTTGTTCTTGAAGGACTCACTTTCACAAACTTTATAGAGTACCTCTAATCAGTGCACTGGTCGTATTTGACTTCCACCCACCAAAATCAATTTGCACCATTTTTTGCATAAATTATCACATATTTGTCGACGAACTCCTTCCATAACTCACCAGAAAATAACTCACAAAATAATTGAATCACCAATGAACTCCAAACTCACCAAATAACGCTACATACATAACTCGTCGATGAACTCTTCCGGAAATCACCAAAATAACTCTAAAAACCTAACTCATCAATTGAATTCCATCATAACTCGCCCAAAAATACCTCTAAAGAGGTTTTTAAACGTCAAAGGTCAAATGCAGCCAACCTGCCATGGTGGCCATATGTTGACCTTTTTTTGTGAAATGCTGAGCTTTTTTTAAGGCCCATCCTGGGGAATGGATTACAACATGGTTAGTAGGGGCCTTTCCCCTCCTGCCATATAACCCAAAAGTTTGCTACTCTAGCTCATCTAGAAACAAAGATAATAAAATAATAATCAAGGTTTTATTTAATCTCAAATCGTGGCCTGTATGCCAAATTGCTAGAGACTTTACATAATAATTACTATAGACAGAAACAATGCAACTTGGAGGCAAGCAGCTTTTAACAGCGCCATATGCAACATTCATACACACTACACGAAACACAAACCGGATGGTAGATGCAAAGGCTTTCATGGTTCATGGCCCGATTCCAATTGAACCATGGAGAAAGTGTCATTCAGGTTTAATCAAGATTGTTATACAAATCAAATCCCAAATGGAGTCCCGAATTAAATTTAGCAAGTGGTCCCACTGAGATTCGACGAGGGGAACCTTTGCCAGAGGTAGCTTGCTAACGCTGGACCACGCCACTTTCTCAGATATGGCAACTGTTGGCTTTTTGACATTTCACCACCCCTGAACTAGACCCAGGGGAGGACCCTGGGATTAATTACAATGTTAGTAGGTGCTTATGTCCTCCTACAACATACCCAAATGTGGCTACTCCATCTCTTGTAAAAAGTATGGGCATATGTTGATGTGCAATACTTACCTTTTTTGACATTTCTCTAACTCAGACAGACCGGGGGGGCTGTGTCCTCCAACATATTATACCAATAAAGTTTTGGCTACTCTAGCTTATCTATAAAAAAAGATATGGCAAAAAATGTTGACCTTTTGTGTGCACCTTTGACATTTCCCTACCCCGACAGACCCAGGGGAAGACCTGGGGAAAGAATTGCTGGTTAGTAGGGTGCTTGTGCCTCCTACAATGTACCCCAGTTTGGCTACTCTAGCTCATTAATCAATAATTAATAAAATCTTGACTAGTAGCACCTAATGCAGAGGCCTCGAGGCATTCACATAGAAAGGAGAAATATCATTAGCAATAGAGACAAGACAAAATAGATAAAATTCTAATGTTAAAACAACAATGATATACATCACTTATACACAATTTTCAAAATAATACTTAGGATAAAATTTAAGTAGAATCAAACATATTTATATGTGGACCAACAGAAGGAAAAAAACAAAAACAAAGAAAAAGACAACCCAGTGCCTCCCATACTAAGAACATAGGGGGAACACCGGAATCGTCAGCTGGAGGATCTGTGTGTATGGTACCCACGCGACATCGTTCAATATCTAGAAATAAAGATCTGGGCCAAATGTTTCAGGGGTAAAACATTTTTATAACAAACATACGAACCTACGGACAGAGGCCCATTTGGAGGAGAGGTTAAGCAGTCGGGGCCCATGTACAGAGAGTCATACCTGTGCATGAACACATGGAGTGAAATTGGTCTAAAATTGCTGATAGTTGCCCAAATTTGATTTTTGCCCCAAATCCCTGATTTTTGCCAAAACTTTGTCCCCCCCCAAAAAACAGAAGTCTGGCATGCCACTGGGGTTCATTTAGCGGGACGGAATTGGGACAGCCAGGGGTATTCGCCCTTTTGTTGCCCTCCCCATGGCACCACCACGATACACCCAATGGAATATCTTCCTGTAGAGCTTTCTTGGGTATCCAGGACATTGTCGGACTAAAGCTGAATAAATCGTAACCAGGGCCAGGGCCCAGCAAATTATGATTATCGCAACACTGATTGAGCCACTCAGTATAGGCCATTGGCAATGCACTGGCTCAGCACCCGATAACGGCCAGTGCATGGTGATGATTTACTCTGGCTCATAATTTCTTGGACAGGTTAGAAAGCCCGCTTCCCTGACCGGGATGAATTTAGTATTCTACCACCACATCCCTCAACATGCCGTTGATTCCATTGAGGCTTCCAAATTTCATAGGGTGTGGCACCACAATACAAAACTCTTTCCCAGCGCACCATCGTGTGCTGGTAGCATGCAGTACACACAACAACCAACGCGTGTGTTTCTTATGTCCAGAAATTATGGCCCAGAGCAGAGTGGAACACACTACACACTGAAAATACACTAAACTTAAAGAATGGTGCCATTGGTGGCTTCCACTTTATGTACGGTCTAGTCTGAGGTTGCTCTGACTGGACACTCCATGTTGGAGGTTGTGTACAGAGCAGCAGGGGAGGGCGGCCAAGAATCCCAATTTCAGACGTCGCCATTGGTTTAAACACGTAAAAGCGAAATCTTGACGACAAATCTGAAGTTTTTTATATGTTGTCAAGGAATACTTTCTTATTCCAAAACCAGTAGAGCTGAAGAATAAACTCCATTGTAAGGGTTTATTCATCTTGAATTTTTTTTGGTATTAATACGACGCGAGGACGACGGTGGTATGTAGGTAATGCTGGAACACCATGATCGAACCCATCAAAGCACCCAAAATTGGTTGTGGCGTGCACTCCGCATTGCTGTATTTCTGTTGACATTTTTGGTGAATTGTATAATGAATGAGGCTTGGGCCGCCACGCCTGATGAGCAGTCGGGCCCGGAGGGGGGCGGAATCAGGGTAAAATCATAGGAGGGGGCGAAATATCATAGGGACAAAACAGTACAAAATGAAACTCATTTTGGTTAAAAACCCCTAATTTTCTTCCCAAATTTGAAAAATCTCCGGGCGGGCGCTGGCCCCCCTGCAACCACCCTGGCACCGCCCCTGGCCAGTATAGTACTTGATGGGTGTCCCTATGGCACGTCATACTGTGATATTCACCCAACTAGTGAGTTGGAATTAGTGGTTGAGTATTTGCAGTATCCGTGCCCGTAGGGACACCTACCAAGTACTGGGAATGAGACTAGGTCGGGCTTTGCCGCTACATGTAACTAGCTACGTACAGTCATGCAAAATGGTAATATCACCGCCATCACAATTCACGTCATGCTAGCTCTAAACACGTAGCGTCGGGGGGGGGGGGGGGGTGAAACACGACCCCTCCGCAGGAGTCACGTGTCAAGTCAGGGCCCAGGTAAAAAATTCCAGTTGGACCCAGTTGAAAGTTGTTCCATTTTCCACAACTCTTTTTAACTGTTTGTAAATGGTCTTAACTGAGTTTCAACTGGTCAGTAAAAACCTAGTTGAATATTGTTCCATTTTCTGTCAGGAATCAACTGATTCAACTGGATATTGAACTGGGATCAACTGAATTTTCAACTGGTTCCAGTTGAAATCAGTTTTGTTTCCCCCAAATATAGGATCAACTGGATTTCCCCGAAAGAAGGGGCCGACCAGGTAACCTCGTCAATCACGAAGCTTATGGTATGTGTGCACTTTATTTCGTTAATGAATTTATTTTAAGTATTACAAAAAATGATCTAGCTTCTTCCGGATCGTCATCGAGCTGCATGGAGTGCGTATATAGGTGCTCGTCTTGTAATCTGAAGGTTGTATGTTCGATTCCCACTTCTGACACAAAATTTTAATATATTATTTTAGACTTAGTGATTGCAATAGAAACTTCAGTCGGGATGGAATGCGATTGGCACGTTTAAGAATATAGCACGTTTTTGAAGAGCACCCCCAAGTTTCAAAATTTTAGATTTTTGCAGTGTGTTGGTAATTGCCTTGTAAACACTACCTGCAAAAATAGTACTCAAAATAATAATAACAAATATACAACCATTTTTTAGACATTATACACAGACAGAGATCAGCGTCCCATTTTTCAAGGCATGATTGCCATTATTACCCTTCCATCAGGAAATCGGTCACATCTCGTCACATTCATTTCACTTCATCTAGTTGGCAGCTGGCTAAGCGCACAATCTATCATTATTAGATTGTTATATATCAACCATAAAGGTCCCCAAGTATTGCTTGGGTGGACATGGTAATTAAGAGTTAAGACTAAGTATTTTACCCTTCAAGGACACAACAACATTGGCCCACGGCCGGGCTCAAATGCACTGGTCTATGGCCACGATTCTGTGCTTTCCCACTTAAACCCCACATGCTCTCAAAAGTGCAAATCTGTCGTAAAAGAGAGATTTTGTAATTAACAATCAGATGATCCCAGATTTTAATTAATGCAGAACTGGAAACACCAAATTTCTGTCTGTCCATTATAAAATGGTTCAAAAATGACCTCTAACTGACCTTGACCGAACCAATGGACAATACTTAGTCTAGTACATGAGTAATGGATGAGCATAGACACACGTAAATGTATATTGCTATTTCCAAGCTATTTCATATTGAAAGGCTGTTTCTAGCAAGCCACTGAGATATGCGATATTAATTATTCTAATTACAACATTCCCTCTTGTTACCACAGAGAAGAAATTTTGAATGCAAGTTTCACCAGGTTGACTGACACAGTGACACAGGTATAATTTTACTAGCCAATTACCAATGCAAACTGTGCAAAAAAAACCTCAAATTTTTTGTAAAATGGGGGGCACTTAAAAAAATATGGCTACCTATCCTGGGGTTCCGTAGCCGTATACGGCTATATAACCCAAAAAAGGGCTTTATACGGCTACGGAGCGTGTACACAGTGGATCGGTTATAATAGCCGGACACAGTCATGCGTGACGAACGATCCATGCCATATATATTTCATGTACGACCGTTAAATTCACTCAACTTAACTTCAGCATCCCTGTTCTGATCATTATCATGAGAGAGAAACGAAGACATGTACTAGTAGGCCTGCATCAAAAAGACGAAAACGTTGGCGCCAACGAGGTAGACGTGGAGGAAGACGCCTCCGAAACAAAATTCCTAATGAAACATCTGTCCGGCCCATCCACCTCAATGTGACTGCCTCAAGCAGCAGTAACGCAACTGGTTTTTTAAAGCCCACTAATGGACAATTCAATTCAGACCATTATCTTAGTGCAAGACTTTGGAACGCCACGTCACTCAGAAATAAAACAATAGCTGTCACGGACTACCTGATACAGGAAAAAGTTGACATTATGTTCGAACTGACTGAATCAATGGTTGAATATCAATGATACTGTTATAATAGGCGAATGCACACCACCAAGCTATGAGTTCTTGAATTTTCCACGTGGGACTAGTGATCATGGGGGTAATTGCCATCATCTATAAACAGTCAATGAATCTTAAGATTGTAAAACTTGATTATGATGTTACTTACTTTTGGAATGAGGCTAGTGTATTAGATCCTATCAATGATGTTCAATATGTAGTCATATACAGAACCGCCCCGTCTCGGCAAAATGGTTTACTTCAATCTACTTTCCTAAATGAGTTTGAAAATTTTTTGGGTGAAATCACGTTAATGCCTAAAAAGTTGTCATATTAGGCGATTTCAATATACATGTTGACATGCCATTTAAATCTGAGGTCAGACGATTGTTAACAAGTATTGATATTAGTCGTTTCCAACAGCATGTCACTTCTCCAACCATCTTATGGTCTATATTAGATCTTTGTGATGTCTCCGGTGTTGTGATGATAACATATCAAATCGTGTTGGGTTCAAGATAATCAACTTTCTGGTGCAAACTAAAAAATCATTTTAGGTCTCAATACGCTTCTCATGAATTGTAAAAAACCTGTGTTTGTTAACAAAGAGAAAACTGTATCTTCGTAATTTTAAGGCAATCGATCATGCTTTGTCAAAGCTGATGTTATAGTGAACTTTGAATATGGATCTTGACAAACACACTGTTTACGCTAATTGATAAATTCAATAGTAAAATGGTTTCTGTTTTGGATAAGCAGGCACCCACAGAGAGTAAATCTTGTTCCATAAGGCCAAGATATCCTTGGTTTGATCACTCAATCAATGATCAAAGACGGTTGCGCAGAAGGTATGAGAGGCGGTGGAGAAAAAGTGGTTCTCCTGAAGACAAAAAAGATGTTTGTTGATCAGAAAAATCATGTAAACGCCTCATGACATAGCGAAAACCAGAATCAGCATTATTATAAAGCCAAAGGCTGTATGCTAGTAAGAATATGAAGAGTGTTTTCCAGACGGTAAATTCTCTGCTAAACAAAAATACAATGCTGCATATGGCTTTTCAAAACAAAGTGCTTTGCAATAAGGTTTGTCACTTTTTCAAGTGACAAAGTAATAAAAATCCGTAATAGTTGGACAAGGTACAATAATGCAAAACTGGTAATGTTATAAACGATGAACATATTATTAACAGGTGTAGAGTAGATTCGACCAATTGCAGCCGGGGGTGGGGGGTTACTCAGTGGAAAAGGGTAGGTACATATGTGCCGCGATATGGGTCGCATTTTCAGCGCCTTACTAAACATGGGGGTCATTGTCCACCAGGATACTATATAGATGGGTCACTTTGAGGTCATTGTACTATTTAAAATGGGTCCATGTTCAATGTTTGGTCGCATTTTACTAGAAAAGGGGTTCGATTTTTCCAATTGTCGGCTAAAATCACAATTGAAATGGTGGATTTTTCTGATTAGTAAAAGTTACTACGAAAATGGGCGATTTTGCTAAGGAAGATTACTATGAAATGGGGCGAAATTTCAAAGCCAAATATAGTAATGGGTTCGAAATTTCGGAACCAACTATATAAATGGGGTCATATTTGTTATATTTGGTCACTATTAACATGGGTCGATTTTTTTTTACCGGTGGACGCACACCAGTACCCAATTTTGGGGCGAGATACCCCCCCCCGGGCAATTCAGTCAAGTCTCTGAAGAGGAGGTGCACAAATGATCACATATTCACATCAAAAACCTGTAAACTTATTTTATTCCATCTTGGTTAGTGAAAGAACACCTGAATGTTTTCCTTCCATTCTCACTCATGTCAAATTAACAGTTCACTTTATCTGGTATTTTCCCAAAGTCTATGGGTCGTGCTCTGATAACTCCCATACTTAAAAAACCATCTCTGGACTGCAATGAATTTTCCAATTATCGGCCAGTTTCTAACATTCAGTTTCATCTCCAGATAATTGAAAAAGCTGCAATATCAGCTCAAAGAATACTTGTATCTGAACAATCTCATAGAAATGTATCATCGGCCTATGTTTCCTGCAGAAGTACTGAAAATGCTCTTCTCAAAGTGCCAAAGTGATATCTTGGATGCTGTAGACAGCCAAGAGGTTACCTTTCTTTGTAAGCTTGACCTGTCTGCAGCATTCGATACAGTTGATCACGCTTTGCTGTAAAACGTCTTGAATGTAACTTTGGCATAACTGGTATGACTCTTCAATGGGTGAATGAAATCTTATTTGGAAAGTCGTGTGTTAAACGTTTAAAATTGATGATTGTTTTTTTTGATATTAAAATGATATATGGCGTTCCTCAAGGGTCTGTATGGGGCCCGATTGGGTTTATTTTATATCACATAGCATGTGGGCAAAATCATTACCCTAGACATGGATAAAATTTCCATATTTATGCGACGTATACAAAATAACATTTCGTTTAACCCCGGTTTAGATACCATAATGCAGTCAAAAAATAGCACTTCAATTAAACTGGAATCATGTATCACTGAACTCAGCGACTGGATATGACCAAGAATAAACAAGGCGAACTTGCATTTACGCGATGCGATAAATATGTCCCCGCCGAATGTAGCGATCACTAACATACGATTTAAATGCCACTACAAAACCCAACCCCCTCCCAAACACCCAGCAACACCCCATCTAATCCCCAAACACCCTCCAAAATCCCACCCCTCCCAAAAACCCAGCAACATCCACTCTCAAACACCCTGCAACACCCACCCCCCCAGCTCCAACACGGCAACAACTCCCCAAAACACCCTAACCCCCCCAACACCCCGCAATACCTAACCCCTCCCCAATACCTAACCCCCTCCCCAATACCTAACCCCCTCCCCAAAACACCCCAACCCCCTCCCCAACACCCACCCACCCCACCCTATTGGCATGTTATTCTCATGTAGGCGAAAGGATTTTGTTGTCCTATCCGATGTAACTGTTTCAGAGGTAGAGCAATTCGCATTTTAATAATTAGCTCATTTGCATAGCTGAAGCCGCAGGCCGCATATATCACATACTTTCAAATTGCAATAAGATGTGCCCCATGATAGACCGCGTTTTTCATGGCAGCGCAGGAATTTTGGCGTATCCAAGTAACAGCGTCACAAATATACGATAGAAATTACGCTGATTGTGCATATCAATTAGCTCATTTTCATACTCAATTTTTGCCCGAAATAACACCCCAACTGTAATCAGGTCAAAACTCTTAAGCCGGCTTCCTTCCACCAGTTTACATCATTATATGCCTTAACGGAACTCCAGAAAACTTGTAAACAGGACTTGGAGGAACATTTTCATAAATTATGCAAATTAGATATTAATTAGCATATTTTAAGCTCAAATCTAATCAGGTCAAGAACTCTCCCACCCGCTTCTTTCCACCAAGTTCACATCATTGTCGCCGTACGGAACTCCAGATAAATCGTATAAAACGGGGTACCATGTTATCACGACGACACGGCGCTGCTCATTTTATAGGTCCCCGTCCGAACTTGTTCGGCGGGGACAATTAAAGCTCAATCATAGCAAGATCTGAATTTTTATAGCTGGAACATCTTCAAGGACTCAATAAACTCTCACTGTGGGAAATCAAGTTGGTTTTAATTGACCCCGTAATGACATTATTAAACCAATTACTTCTGTGCGCAACTTAGGAATAATTTTTGATGATCACATGTCCATGACTCAACATATCAACTATCTTATTTCTTCGTTAACTTCATTTTTAAGAAAACATCCGTCATATCGCCAAATATCTTGACCAGGACACAAAGCATCATGTGGTTCGCATGTCTAATTCTTTCTCGCTTAGACTATGGTAATGCCCTCCTTATGGTTTCCAAATCCAAGGATCTCGACCGTCTTCAATCACTCCAAACAAAGCTGTGTTAAAAACTCATTTTTAATGAGGACGGCGTGATAGTCCATGCCCCTCTCTTAAATAATCTTCACTGGTCCTATACGTGAGGTATATTATAATATATAAATCTGTCTGTAGTTTTCAATGCTACAGGGAAGTGCTCATCCGAAAAATACCTAGCAGATTTATGCAGTAAAGCAAATGTCCACCCACTGGTCTAGTCACACGATCATCTATGGTCAAAACACTTCTTACCGTTCATGTTGGCAAAAATCGTATTGGCGACAAATCATTTATGTGGCTGCACCCCTATATGGAAACGACTCCCAAAAAAACATCAGGGAGGCTTTGACAATATCTAGATTCAAAAAGGGCTTGAAGTCCCATTTGTATCCATCAATATTAACTGGTTTGGTTTTGTAATCTCGTTGGCGCCTTGATCATTTTTGGAATGACGCCGTATAAATGCTGTGATGTATGTATGTCATGTATGTATGTAATGTCAAGAAAAATGCCCTCCATTGAAAACCCACACGTAAGAAAGTTCGTTGACCCTGTACATTCCAATGAGAGTATTTTCATTAAAATTTTAAATTGATGCCACAGGAAAATTGGCAAGTGTTACACAGCTATAATCTCAGAAAAATGATGAATCAACCATTCTGTGATAGCCCACCAGTTAAAAATTTTAAAACTTTCGATATGTACTTTGTGGGAAAGCTCCCTCGCAGTCCAATTTTAAGCTAAAACTGCCATATCGAGAAAACAAAAAGTCGTGGTGAGATAGAAGTTGCATAGAATGATTCCTTGCAGACCAAAACATGGGTATTGCCACAAAAATGAAGGTGATTAAACAAAAGCCTACATGTATCAAGTTATGGTCAAAAATATGCTTTTTGGACATTTTGGCAGCCATTTTGGATTTTTCGTTGGGGCACCCTGGTTTTCGCACATTTTATTTTTTTCCTTCGAAAATGGGATAAGCATCATTAAAGTCATCATTCTAGCCTGTGTTCGAAGTGATCTGAAACTATGACCCAAATATGACCCTCTATAGCCCACCTCTACTTACAGTCATGCACAGTTTAAAGCTTGTTTTTGGCCTTTAAGAATGAATGTTTATGAATATAAATTATTCTTAGGAGTTATGTTTTCAAAATGATCCGGACTAGATGTTGTAACCGGATGAGAAAGTATCAAGCAATAAGGCCAAAGGTGCATAATTCTTGCTTTTCACAATGTCGCCAGCCCAAATCCGTTCTTTAAAATATTTCCCTGCTCGTTACACAAGAGCGCATATCACAGATTGCATTGCATTTTTATCAACCTCTATTATGCACTAATTGTTAAGTTTAAAACATGATAATATTGGATTATTAAAGTTTCGCAAGAGTCCTCTGAGAGCATGTCGCCAATATTGCAGACAGATACGTTACCATAATTCGAATGGATACAAAATTGCTAAAATAACTGAATACCTACGTTCCAATATGTGATAAATCGAGAAGATGTCAATGTTATGTTATACATGTTTTGCATAAAAATCTGGTTTCAACGTAACAATTTCCAGCCCTAGTAATGAAAGAAATCCCTCCTATTACGTTCATACCGCGACAGATACGTTACCTCCCTCCTGTTACGCTCTTGCAATACGGCGTGATACATAAAGTCGAATACCACACCATGCTTTAGTATGAAGGTAATACCTGATAACGTATAGAGACTAAGTCGGTGAAGCACATACTTTCATCAAGAACAGCACGACTAAGAAAAAGGCCCGACATATACGTTACGACAGATACGTTACTTAAGTGTTAACGTTAGGCAATATACTAAAATTCAGATATATTTTTAAGATCCCCCATGCATTGTGCCGTGTTCTGAGAATATTAAAGTTTACGATTTTCAATGATTTTCAGGAATTCCTTAATGTTGATATTTCGTCATTTTGGAGACCAACCTTGAACACTTTAACGAAGAATGGCCCTGGAGCTCTTTTTGAGCAACGATTTATTCCTTTATTAAAGAAATGCAATTATAACAATACGGTGCTTTTGATAAAGCACTTTATCTGAAGGTTACAAAGCACAAAAAACATGACACTGGCCAGAACATTCTTTTCTGGCTCTCTTAGCCAAATTAAGTAATGTATAAATTGTCTATAAGAGCAAAAATATTAATAAAACCTGAGACGAATATAACTAAATTTATTCAGATAAAACATAAAAAAAAAAATAAGAAATAAAGAAATAAGAAGATAAGAATAAATATAATAAATTAAGAAGTGACAAGTTAAAAAAATTAATGAATTAACAAATATGTAAATAAAGAAAATAAAAGTATCGACTGACCCTGTTTTTTTTTTTTGCAGAACGGGAAAAGATTACCGACCTTAATTTTCACAAGTGCAGAATTTGTTTTCTTTCAGGATTTCCACAATGTAAATTACTACAAAAACAGCATTTTCAAACAGTTTCATACCATTTTTTTAACCAATAAAATGAAGTTTTAAAACCTTATATTACAAACATTTTCAAAAACGGTTCTTGCAACAGACCCCGACCATATAGCAAATACAGTAAATGTAGCAAGAGTAAATGTTGCCGATATAAAATTACATTTTGTCTAAAATGGCTTTGAAAGAAAAGTACTACTGGGAAATTTCTTGATTAAATTCTTTAGGTATGCAGTAAGTTGACCTGATAGAAACACCTACACATCACCTGTGTTAAATCCACTCTAACTATATTCTGTAGTGTTTTTTGTTCAGCTCTAAAGACATATTTCTTCTTTGAAGCCCGCCCAATTTGTGGTTTTTACAGTTTTACACGCAGGAATAATCCGACATTTACCAAGATGTTTCTCAAATTCAAACTGCTTCAAAAATCAGGGTTAATATTCATCAACAGTATTTTTCAGATAAAATAACGTCTAATGATCGGTTACCATGCACGCATCAAGCTGCCCATCGATTCACTCCATTGACACTCTGATTGATATGCAAATTAGAAAGCATAGCAGTAACAACACCGCACAGTCGTGGTTTCAGCGATATCATGTACTTCAAAGCAATACTTTGTTATTCTACAATACAGTGCAAGTCAAATTCTTTGAGACGAAAGAGTAGGTAAAATTCTTTCAAACAATTTCATTCGAATATACACATTGTTTTTCGTAAAGAGGAAAAACTTGCATATTTTGAAGTCGAATTGCTCAAGACCAAAACAAAAACAACCTTGACAACCTCGTTCCCCGGCTTGCGCCCTCTTGAAATAATAAGGCTTTTCACACTGAGCCGGTGATCGATCGACTTTTGCGATCGATCGCCGTCTGTAGACTTCAAACCAGCTACCAAATTCATTATAAATACTTCGCAAACTCTGACACACATGTCGCTGTTGTGCTTCCTCAAATAACAGCACACATTCGTTCACTAATGCAAGTTACGTAAGAGTCTATCCGCCATGTTGAATTTCCTTACTCAGCCCGTTCAATTTCACGAGCGGAAAACTCACAATTTTTGTGCGGAAACAAACCAAGGTGACAAATCATATCACTTAAAAGATGGCCATATATCTCAGCATTAAAAAAGTGTTCGACAGCCACTGCCGTAAATGCCTCAAAAAGACGTATTTCGTGAAAGTAGCAGCTCATTATATACTTCTTTTGGAAAACTTTTACATCGTAACTAAGGGGCTATTGCGCATGCGCTTCTAGTATTCAGAAAACGGCTGCACTAGTCTTCAAAAACGGTGATCGATCGCAAAAGTCGATCGATCACCGGCTCAGTGTGAAAAGCCTTAATGTTGTATAAGTACGATGTCCTTAAGGATGGTGCGTACGGCTACCGAAACACTCCCGGGCTAATTTACCGTATACGGCTACAGAACCCAGGGCCTGGAGTTCGGTAGCCGTATACGACTACCGAAACACTTCGTAAAAAAAATGTGCTATTATTGCTTTAAGTATGAGGGTTACCTGGTCGGCCCCTACCCCCTAGCTAGCCGCTTGTCATCTCGAACAATGCTCAGACTATATGTCATGAATCATTCATGCATGCCATGAACATGATGAATGATCAGTCAGGATAGCTCAGCCCATGCTCAGCCTCATGTTATGCATGCGCGACATGCATGCATGAGGCTGGAGCTAGGGCTGAATTATAGTCTATACATTTTGCTTACATCTTTACCACCTGTTACTCCTCAGACAGAACAAAAGGAGAATAAAATAAAGCATAATCTAGCCTTAACAGTAGAGCTAAATATAGTTTGGAGCTAGCATTAGTTAATTAAAATTAGTCAAGCATATCAAGCAGCCTGCAGTCATATCATGGCAGTCAAGGTCAAGCAGCAGCCGATACGCAAGAGGCACAAATTAATCAGGTGACCACAAACCACATGATCCTGTTTTTAGTGGTAATATAATTTTATCCTAAAATAATTCATTTGAGCATCAAAATGTATCATTACAAATCTTTCTTGTTTCACTTTTTACTTATTTCATAATATTATACTGTTGTCTACAGGGTAAAATGTTTATTTTAAATTAAATTGGAAGATTTATTGCACAATCAATATGAAATATTTCAAGGAATACCAAGTATACAGAGACCATAGAGCTGGAATCAGGGGCCCGGGAATAATAATATTTACGTCGTTTACAGAGACTCACGTGATTGCGATGTTACAGGGTCGTTGCACTCATGCGATGCATGAAGCGGAATGTGTTGTTAGGACTTTTGGATTTTAATCACTAATTTTACGTAAATTCCTTTGCGGTGATGTTCATTCATCGGTGCTAAATCTCATCTAACTCTAATTGTTCTTTTTGGACCCAAGAGTTCAGTTTAATTTTCAAAAAATGAAGTCTTTCACATGTATATTTTTAATTGTTCACTTCATGTCCGTGCTGCGTGATTGCACGGGCAAACCCCCTCACGTCATCTTCATCTTGGCCGACGATTACGGGTACAATGATGTTGGGTATCATGGGTCTGAGATAAAAACGCCTAATATCGACAAACTGTCTGGGGAAGGCGTCAGGCTAGAAAATTACTATGTACAGCCCATCTGTACACCGACAAGGAGTCAACTCATGAGCGGAAGGTATCAGGTAAATTTGTGTTTTTTTTTTTTTTTTATTTAAAGAATAACCTCCAATAAGCCTAGGCTAGGCGTATGTCGATGACGATGTTATGTTTCCCGTAACTCATTCCGTGTCAATTCACTAGGCTAGGGGTCCCCGGGCGACCCCCTCGGATCTTCTTGTTATTTCTCCCAAATGTTGCCCTTATACTTAGTCAAACTAATAACTACCAAGTTTCAGGTCCGTGCGTCATTTCGTTTTTTCACAACGCCCCTTGAAACTTAGTTTTGGGTGGGGTGCCATTTTTCCAACAAAATTGAGCATTATTTTAAAATGTTGTCTTTGGTGGCCAATATTTTCTTAAATATAGCTGCTCTCAACCCAACATCACAAATATCAACTATCTGTCACCCAATCTGTACAATCCAAGCAGTGGCGTAAATTTCTTTTTGACATTGGGGGGGGGATGGGGTTGACAAAATTTAGGAATGAAACGGGGTTTGCTGAAAAGATGTATTACTAGCACATGTGCGCGCTAACAATTTTGCCATTTCGAAGCTAATATTGTTAAATGTAATTGTAAAAAGAACAAAATGCGCGCGAAGCGCGCGGAAATTTGCCATTTTTAAACTATTATGGTAAAATATGAGGTTATTTTTGGTCAAAAACACATGAACAGGCATCAACATTGGGGGGATGATCGTATTGACCATCCCCCCTCATCAAAATATTGGGGGGGATATATCCCCCCCCCCGGGATTTACGCCTATGAATCCAAGTGAAAAAAGTGAATTTCGCAAATGCGTGTTAATTTTGCGGGCTTCCAGATAGCCGTAAAAATAGAGTCCTCAATTACAAACCTCTAATTTGACCCCCCTAAAATAGTATTTCCATTAAAATTAACTAAATTTCTTGGTTATAGTTTTAAAGTACCCATGGACTACATCACATTCCCTTATCTAAAGATTTGTGATGTGCTCGTTTTTTTGCACAGCGCCCTCGCAAACTCAGTAATTTTCAGAAAAATCTCATCTTCAGGGGGCCTAAATCCCATGTGGGATAATGTATTTTTTTCTGCAAATTGGTATTTGAGTAGTCTGTATGACCCTTTTTAATACTTAGTAGTGCCAACATCCATTTTTGCTTTGTTGATAGAAAACGAAGGGGTCGAACTTCAAGTTTCACTCGTGCTCAAATATGATGCAAGGTTGCAGAATTCGGCAACCTTGAAAGTCATTTTTCAACTTGGGTAATACATAAGGTTAAAAGAATGCTGTTTCTGGTTATTTATGTGATTAACTGCATCAATCATTACTATTTGATGACAATTTGGTCACATTTGTCTAGTTTACAGCAAATTTAGTCCCTCTGATTGATGCCCCTTTCTCATAATTTGATAAATTCAGGTGTAATTTGGGAAATATTTTTATCAATATTACAAAAATGTTGAATGTATCTAATGTATCTAGGCCTACTACTTTAAAAATATGAGTTGTGAGCCTATCTGGCTATACGTTTCATTGTGCTTTAACGCATGTAACTGATATTTGACACATTGGCGGGAACTTCAAGGGTTGTTTGGGGCTTTTGAAGCGACCCTGCAAGTCAAAGGTCATGTAGAGGTCAATTTGCTTAGAAATGCCCTTGAAAATCAAATTTGGCCAAAGAGACTTGACCTGAGCACAGAACAGTGCTGAAGTCGAATGTCACATGTAGGTCAAAGGTCAAGCAGGTCAAAGGTCACACAGGTGAACTGCACTATTAAAGTTTTTATTAAGCCTTCCAGTTATAACTGTAAATTTTATTTTATGAAGTTTAAAATTACCTGCTGGTACACAAGGAGAGCATATCACAGATTGCATGTATTTATCAACTTATTATGCACTAATTGTTAAGTTTAACAAATGATAATATTGGATTATTAAAGTTTTTCGCAAGAGTCTCTGAGAGCCATTGTCGCCAATATTGCAGACGATATGTTACCATAATTCGAACTGGATACAAAAAATTGCTAAAATAACTGAATACCTACGTTCCAATAGGTGATAATAGAGAAGATGTCAATGTTATTTCTAAGGTTTGCATAAACATCTGGTTTCAACGTAAACAAATTTCAGCCCTAGTAATGAAAGAAATCCCTCCTATTACGTTCTACGCGACAGATAGTTACATCCCTCATGTTACGCTCTTTGCAATACGGGTGAGACATAAAGTGATTGACCACCCCCTGCTTTAGTAGAAGGTAATAACCTGATAACGTATAGAGACTAGTCGGTGAAGCACGTACTTTCACCAAGAACAGCACGACTTAGAAGGCCCGACATATACGTACGACGATACGGTTACTTAAGGTTACCGTTTAGGCTATACTAAAATTAGATATATTTTTACGATCCTCACCATGCATTGTGCAGGTTCTGAAGAATATTACAGTTACGATTTTCAATGATTTTTTCAGGAATTCCGTAAGGTGATATTCGTCATTTGGAGACCACCTGGAACACTTTAACGAAGAATGGCCCTGGAGCTCGTTTTGAGCAACGAGCTTTCCTTATAAAGAAATGACAATTATAACCATCGGTTGCTTTTGATTAAGAGCACTTATGGAAGGTTAAAACCAAAAACAAGACAATGGCCAAGAACATTTTTCTGGCTATCTAGCCAAATTAAGTAATGGATAAATTGTCTATAAGAGCAAAATATTAATTAAAACATGAGACGAATATAACTAAATTTATTCAGAAAAACATAAAAAAAAAAAATAGAAACAAATAAAGAAAAAGAAGTTAAGAATAAATATAATAAATTAAAGAAGTGACAAGTTAAAAAAATAATGAATAACAATATGTAAATTAAAGCAAAAAATAAACGGATCGACGGACCTGTTTTGTTTTTTTTTTGCAGAACGGGAAAAGATTACGACATTAAATTTTCAACAAGTGCAGAATGTTTTTCTTTCAGGATTTCACATGTAAATTACTACCAAAAACAGCATTTTCAAACAGTTCATACCATTTAACCAATAAATGAAGTTTTAAAACTTATATACAAACATTTCAAAAACGGTTCTTGCAACAGACCCCGACCACTTATGCATTATAGTAATATGTACAAGAGAAGTTTGACGATATAAAATTACATTGTCGAAAATGGCTTTGAAAGAAAGTACAAGGGGAATTCGTGATTAATTCTTAGGTATGCACGGAGCAGTTGACCTGACAGAAAAACCTACACATCACCTGTGTTAAACCACGCTAACTATATTCGTAGTTGTTTTTTGGTTTCCGCTCTAAATACACGACATATGTGTCTTCGAAGCCGGCCCAATTTGTGGTTTTACAGTTTACACGCCAGAGGGACTATCCGACATTTACCAAGATGTTCTCAAATTCAAACTGCTTCAAAAATCCGTGTTTATATTCATCACAGTATTTTTCAGATAAAAAATGAAAAGTATATGATCGGTTACATGACGCTCAAGCTGCCCCTCGATTCACTCTATTGACAATGATTTGATATCAAATAGAAAGAATAGCAGTAACAACACCGCACAGTCGTGGTTTCAGCGATATCAGTACTTCAAAGAAATACTTTGTTATTCTACAATACAGTGCAAGTCAAATTCTTTGAGACGAAAAGAGTAGGTAAAATTCTTCAAACAATTCATTCGAATATGCACACTGTTTTTCGTAAAGAGGAAAAACGTGCATATTTGAAGTCGAATTACTCAAGACCAAAACAAAAACAACCTTGAAACTCGTTACGGATTGCGCCCTCTTGAAATGATGGTGTATAAGTAGAGTCCTTAAAGGATGTGAGTACGGCTACCGAAACACTCCCGGCTATTAACGTATACGGCTACAGAACCCAGGGCCTGGAGTTCCGCGTAGCCGTATACGATACCCGAAAACACGTCGTTAAAAAAAAAATGTGTATTATTGCTTAAGTATGGAGGGTTACCTGGTCGGCCCCTACCCCCGAGCTAGCCGCTTGTATCTCGAAACATGCTAAGACTAGATGTCATGAATCTTCAGCATGCCATGAAAATGATGAATGATCGGGTCAGGATAGCTCCAGCCCATGCTCAGCCTCTGTTTGAGGCGCGCCATGCATTGCATGGGTGGAGCTTACGATGGATCGAATCCATGGTTCCTCTGTCACCCATGGAAGACAGGGGGGGTATTGGAAAAGCACAACACACAGCCACAGGCCCAAAGAGTTGGTTTGTTACATGCTGTACTGCCTCAAAAATTAGTATGAGTGAAAACTTAACCTAAATCTCGTTAAGTTGTGACACTAATCCAAAATTGTACATTAGGATCTGAACTACACTGATGACTAACTTTAAAAAATCAAGGAAAAAAAGTGTTTTGGCATTGTAAAATCATGATACCTAACATAAACAAGCAGCACTGCCATCATGCCAATTGTAGGGTGGTTGATAAAGCTATTCATAAGGTGTGAAATGGCGTGGATGAGTGGACATCTCTCAATTCGTGGGCTAAATCTGTTATAAACATATGTCAGTAATTATAGTCTTGTATTAAGTAGTGCTATCCTGTCAAATGAAAGTCAACCGTAAATGATTGTAACAAAACATTGCATGTGCAATCCGATTCTGTCTTGTGTGTCTGAGGGTTGTACTGAGCAAAGCTAGACACACATTCGGAGGGGTGAGATGGAGCTATGGCTGAATATAGTCTATACATTTGCAATATACCACCTGTTACTCATCAGACAGAACAAAGAGAGAGAATAAATAAAAAAAGTAAAAAAAAACTCTATGATTAATTTTAATTTACATAAAATTAATTAAAATTAGTCAAGCAGATCAAGCAGCCTGCGTCATATCATGGCAGTCAAGGTCAAGCAGCAGCCGATACGCACGAGGCACCCAAAATTAATCAGGTGACCACAAACCACATGATCCTGTTTTTAGTGGTAATATAATTGGATCTAAATTAATTCATTTGGAATAAATGTATCATAATTCTTTCGTTCATTTTACGTATTTCTAATATGATACTGTTTTACGTGTAAAGTTGATTTGAAATTAAATTGAAGATTTATTGCACAATCAATATGACTATTTCAAGGCATACCATAGTACAGAGACCTAGTCCGTTCAGACCCAGACCTCGAGCGCGCAGCAGCGCGAGGTCTGGGACAAAAAGTGTTTCAAAATGCTTTAGTATCATTACCGACAAAGAAATAGGCTGCGAGATTTTTTTTATCGCAGTTTATCTCCCATTCCCCGGGTATATTTGAAGCATGTGAGCCTCGAAAGGAATTATAAATACCTGAGCTATCCTGAGTTCGAATTCACTCTTAAATCACAGATTTTTACCTCTTTCATTCAAAATCAACGAACCAATTTGCTCTCAAGCCCTACAATGTCTTCCAGGAGGATCAACAAACGCTGACGTCACGGCTAACTACGTGGTTCCATGTAGTCCATTTAGAAGAGTCTCTCGTTCCCACTTGACTCGCGCGCACCGCGCGCGGAGGCTAGGTCCAGGGGGATGGCCACGGAGAACGAGGGCGAGGGTCCTTCTAGATGACTATGCCATCGGTTGTACAGGGAAAACTTCTTAACCAGAAGCAGATGAGGCGATTGCACTGGTGCGCTGTGTGGAATAAAAATTTAGATAAGAGTTCAATTGCGAGTGGGATAGGGATACGAATAGTGAGTAAATTTAAAACTTTCGCCAATTATATCATTGCTCACCCTCGGACTTCGCCAGCCCTCGTTGGCGTAGTTTTCCGAGCTGAGCAGTGGCAGTGATCAATAACGAGATCCCATAGTAGTGGAATAGGGCCCGGGCAATAATAATTATTTACGTAGTTTTTAATAAAATTACAGAGACTCACGTGTTGCGCGTTACAGGGTTCGTTGCACCATGCGATGCATGAAGGGCGGGGGGGAATTGTGTTGTTAGACCTTTGGATTTTAACAATAATTTACGTAAATTCCTGTGCGGTGATGGTCATTCCGCGGTGATAAAAGCTATTCTTAACGCTAATTGTTCTTTTGGACCCAAGTCAGTTTTAACTTTTCAAAAAAGGAAGTTTTCACATGTTCTATTTTTAATTGTTCATTCATGTCCGTGTGCGTGATTTGCACGGGCAAAACCCACTAAGTCTCTCATCTTGGACGAAGATACGGGTACATGATGTTGGGTATTCCGGGTCTGAGATTAAAAAGCATATCGACAAATGTCTGGGGAAGCGTCAGGTAGGAAATATATGTACAGCCCATCGTACACCGAAAGGAAGTCAATCATGAGCGGAAGGACAGGTGGTTAAGTTGTGTTTTTTTTTTTTTTTTTATTTAAAGAATACCTCAAATAAGCCTAGGCTAGGCGTATGTCGATGACGAGGGTTTATGTTTCCGTAACTCATCCGTGTCAAGTCACTAAGGCTGGGGTCCCCGGGCGACCCCCTCGGATCTTCTGTTCTTTCTTCCCAAAATGTGTGGCCCTTTAACTTAGTCAAAAACTAATAACTACCAAGTTTCAGTCGTGCGTCTCGTTTTTTCACAACGCCCTTGAAACTTTTGGCTGTGGTGTGCCATTTTTCCAAACACAATTGAGATTATTTAAAATGGTGTCTTTGGTGGCCTTATTTTCTTTAAATATAGATGTCTCAACCCAACATCACAAATATCAACTATCTGTCACCAGTCTGTACATACAAGCAGTGGACGGTACGAAATTTCTTTTTTGAATGGGGCGGGGGATGGGGTCTGACAAAATTTATGAATGAACGGGGTTTGCTGAAAAGATGTGTACTAGCCACTGTTGCGCGCTAACAATTTGGCCCATTTGAAAGCTAATATGTTAATGGTAATTGTCTAAAAAGAAACAAAATGCGCGCGAAAGCGCGCGGGAAATTGCCATGTTTTAAACTATTATGGTAAAAATATGAGTATTTTGCGTCAAAAACACATGAACACCGCGGCATCAACATTGGGGGGTGATCGTATTGGACCATCCCCCCTCATCAAACTATTAAGGGGGTATACCCCCCCGGGATTTCGCCTATAAATCCAAGTGAAAAAAAGTGAATTTCGCCAAATCGTGTTTAATTGCGGCTTCAGTAGCCGTAAATAAAATAGAGCCTCACTTACAAACCTCTAATTTGACCCCCTAAAATAGTATTCATTACAAGAACTAAAATTCTTGGTGTTAGATTAAGTACACATGGACTACATCACATTCCCTTCTCAGAGATTGTTGAGTGCTCGTTTTTGCACAGCGGCCTCGAAACTCAGTATTTCAGAAAATTTCATATTCAGGGGGCCTAATCCCATGTGGTGATATGGATTTTTTATGCAAATGGGTATTTGGAGTGTCTATGACCCTTTTCAGACTTAGTAGTGCAACATCCTGTTTGCCTTTGATAGAAAACGAAGGGGCGACAACTTAAAGTTTCACTCTTGCTCAAATATGATGCAAGTGCAGAATTCGGCAACCTTGAAAGTCATTTCAATTGGGTAATACAAAGGTTAAAAGAATGTGTTTGGTTATTTGTGATTAATGCATCAATCTTACTATTTAGACAATGACAATTTGGTCACATTTGTTAGTTACAGCAAAATTTAGTCCCTCTGATGATGCCCCTTTCTAATAATTGATAAAATTAACTTTTTTTATTATTTTCTTAATTAGAACGATTTTTATCATATTACAAAAGTTGAATGTAATCTAAGGTATTAGGCCTACTACTTAAAAAATAGAGTGTGAGCTATTGGCTCTGACGTTAATTGTACTTTAATGGCATGTAACTGATATTTGACACATTGGCGGGAACTTCAAGGGTTGTTTGGGGCTTTTAAGCGACATGCCAAGTCCAATAAGGTCATGTTAGCGGTCAATTTTGCTCGAAATGCCCTTGAAATCAAATTGTTTGGCCCAAGAGATGGACCTGAGCAGAACAGTGCTGAAGTAGAATGTCACAATGTAGGTCTCAAAGGTCAAGCAGGTCAAAGGTCACAAAGGTGAAGCCAATATAAAGTTTTATCGCCTTCCAGTTTAACGGAAATTTTATTTTATGAGTTTAAAAGGTCGACTACCAAGACACAAAACAATGCTTTATGTAACACACTGGTTTTAATTCAGACTCAACACAGGTGTCAAATATTTAAAAAATAATGATTATTGTGAATAGGGGGGGGGAGTGTGGTGGGTACATTTCGTAAATTAGTAAATGTTGCCCAAATGGCCGCAATATAGTGATGATGCAGAGAGTTTATAAAAAAACCATTAAAAAACATGTCTTACCATTATGTATTATGGATGAAAATACTTTCTCATGGTTGCCGAATTCTGAACCCTTGCAAAAGATTTGCACTTGACTGAAACCTGAAGTTCGACCCCTTCGTTTTCAAACCAAAGCAAAAAGGATGCTGGCACTACTTAAAATATTACAAAGGGTCATTACAGACTAATCAAATACAATTTACGAAAAAAATACATTATTCCCACATGGGATTTAGCCCCCAGAAAGATGAGATTTTCTGACACAATTTCAAAAAACTAAAAAATTAAAAAAAAATGAGTGTTTCCATAACCTAGATAAGGTATGTGATGGAGTGAGACAAGGGGGATTTTCTGTAACCAAGAAAGGTGACCTTAATTTAAAGGAAAATATATTTAGGGGCGTCAAAAAGTTAAGGTTTGTATTGAGGACTGTATTTTGATGGTATCTGGAAGCCCACAAAATTAACATGCATGTGCGCAATCACTTTTGTCCCCGCCGAACGAGTATGAGCAGCGTCCGTCCGATCGTCCGTCCGTCCGTTCGTCAGTTCGTCCGTTCGTTCGTCCGTGACATAAAATGTTCAACCCATGTGTACGGATTATCTGGAGTTCCGTAAGAGCCACATGATGTAACTTGTGGAAAAGAAAGCGGGTGATAGTTCTCGACTGATGAGATTGTGGGGGGGGGGACAGTAAAAATATGATAATTAAGTATCTTAATTTGCATAATTATGAGGATTGGTTAATTCTGCAAGGCCTGTGTACAGGTTTGAGTTCCTAAGGCGTGTATAATGATGTAATTGGTGAAGGATGCGGCTGAAGCGCTCTGGACCTGATTCGACGTTTGGCGTATTTCGGGCAAATTGAGTATGCAAATGAGCCTTAATACTATGCAACACTCAGCGTAAATTGCTATATTTTTAAACGGTACATGGATCTCAAAAGTTCCTGCGCTGCATGGAACATGAAAGAGTATCATGGGGCACATCTTTTTGCAATTGAACGTAGTGAATAGGGCTTAGTATGAAACAGAGGTCATAATTAAATATGCGAAATTGCTGTATCTCTGAAACAGTACATCCAGATAGGCAAAATTCCTGCGCTAAATGAGACTTCTATGCTAGAGGGGAGGGGGGAGGTGTGGGGAGGGGTGGGAGTGTTGCTAGGGAGGGGGGTGGGGTGGGGGGAGGAGGGGTGGGTATGGAAGGGCAGGGGCTTGGGGAGGGGGTGGGTTGGTGAGGGGTGTTGGGGAAGGGGGGTTGGGCGGAGGTGGGGATGTGGTGAGGGGGAGGTGTGTGATGGTGTGGGAGGGGCGGGGGAGTGGTGAGAGGGGGGGGGAGGCGGGTGGGAGTGGTGCGGGGGGTTGGGAAGGGGAAATGGAGGGTGAGGGGCAGTTGGGAAAGGGAGGATGGGGGTACAGGGTATAGGGGGGTTGGGGGGTGAGGGGTGTTAAGGAGTGGGGGTGGGGTGTGCCGGGGTGTTGGGATGAAAGGTGCAGTTGTGGGGGTTGGGAGGAGTGTGGAGTGTGGCGGGTGTATTGGGGAGGGGGGGAGGGGGTGCGCGGTGTTTAAGTTGATTATTGCATGTTAGTTGATCGCAACATTCGGCGGGGACTATTACGCATCGCGTAAAACGCGAGTTCGCCTGTTCAATGGAGTGTTGCAGTTTGGGTCAAAGACGTGGATATAAGTGATGTTGGGTGAAAGCAGCTATATTTAAGAAAATATCGGGCCACCAAAAGTCAGCATTTTAAACTAATGCTCAATTTTGTATGGAAAAAATGGCACCCCAAACCCAAAAGTTTCAAGGGGCGTTGTGAAACCGAAATGACGACGGACCTGAAATGGTAGTTATTAGTTGACTATAAGGGCAACAGTTGGGAGACAGAAATAACAAGAAGATCCGAGGGGTCATCCGGGGATATTTACAGTAAGAATTAGGTGTTTTTTGACATGAAGACCCAAAGATTAAAATTGAGATCAACAAAATAGTAATAAACCCTATATATGCTCTTGGACCCAAAAGACAGGATCGCCCTCTTGTGATCACATTTGCGAACTTGATTTTAGTAGATTTAACCAAAGAACAGTGAAAAGTCGTTCTAATGTAGGGTAGTGTATTGACACAATATTGTAGCTATTTAGAGCATGTCGACGAAGTTGGTTAAAATGGACGTTCTTCCAAAAATACGAATACCGTAATGAAGAAAGAAATAGTTGCTTCATTATGATTTGCAACAATAAAAATGTGAGGGAAACAAACATTGCGTCCATGGCCTAAACTACCGTTTGGGTTGGAGTATTTTGGAGGTTTCTATAACCAAAATAACTAACTAGTAATAATATGATGTAGTACGAACCTGAGAAGAAGCGATGCGCTCAGATTCACTTATTCTGTCAGGTTCAATTGCCATAGTCTAGAAATGCATGCACGAATTCCCTAAATTACGTTGGAAAATCCCAAATGCAAATCCGCGATCGTGTCTGGCCCCTAGTTAAGTCGGATTTATTCTTCTTACTTCCTAGCCGATCGGCAGCTTGGCAAAAAAAGGTTTGTTATGAACCAGCCCTGACACATATTAAAAAAAACTTCAAAGATCTCGCTTTAGTGTTGTTAAACCAATGGCAATGTCTAAAATAGGATTTCTGGCCGCCCTCCCGAAGAACTTATGAAATTATAAGAAGGGCGCCATAATTGGTTTGAACGAATGCTTTGGTGAATGACTATATACAAATTTATTTGAGCATTCTACAATATTGTATTATGATTCCAAGGCAAAATTTTTAACACATAAGCACAACATTATCATAGGTTTATGTTAGAAAACAAGTAATAAAAAGTATTGCCGAGGAAAAACAAAAATATCCAACAGAAGGGAGAATTAAAATCAAGTGTTTGACTATCGACTCCCCCCACAATTAAATTAAAATATTACAATCCGAATCCCTGTTCTGTACCCGTCGATTAAGAACTCCGTAGGAGTGTTAATGGTAAGACGAAAAAGGGGATCAAATGCGGGTCGGTATTACGAAACTGTCGGACTTCATGTGACTATAGATTTCAATAGCTTCAATAGGGACATAGTGTTGTTGTCTAGAAGAGCTTAGCTTCGCGCTCACTATTGAATTGAATAAGTTGGTAGTTGACTTGTGACCTAATGGATAACATCCAGGGTCCTATGTCACCTGGGGGAGTGCTCGAGAAACTTGTCAACTGCGCCAGTGACAGAAGAGATCAAGAGAGTTTGTTGGTAAATTCAAGTGATGAATCTTCAGATATCACATGTTGCAATAAAATGTATCTTCAGTTAGATCCGCATCAGTGTCAATTACAATGCTATTTAAGTAGATCTCGCATGTTTTCAATACAATGATCTTCAGTAGATATCGCCTACCTTGTGTCAATTACAAGGCTGCGGCATTCCAGCAAAGGGTCATCCTGGTACCACAAATTTAAAATAATGTCAGAACACAAACTTGGTGTTACGAGGAGCTTATGGACCAAATTTTTGAATATGATCGCAAATTTCAATTTTATACATACGGTATAAAAAATATGGATTTTCACATTTGTTAAAAATTGTAATAAAAGTGAAGGAAAAGAGTCATCATAATAAGTAGGTATAGAATGTCATATTTAGTTGTATTAGACAAATCGAGGCGGTGCTAGAAAAGTGATATCAACATATATTCCTTGTTTGACTACGTGTTACAATTCAGCGTCTCCGAAACAGGAATTTCTGTCATTCCGATACCAAGAATACCATATTTTTAAATATTTTCCAAGTTGTGGTAGAGAATGTTAAAACAAAATTCATATTTAAAGTAAATAGGAGCTCAAACAATAATGAGCCATTTTTCCACTTTTATTATTCCCTGTTGTTATTAATTACAGCTAATTAAAGTGCGTCAGTCCGTTGCCAAAATCGGTAACGGAAAAAGACCAATAATCGGCATAGGTTGAAAAAAAAGTTTCTTACAGATCACCACTGATGCTCAGAATCACTCAAAACAAAGTGTAAAAAAACATATGGCATGTCAACAGTAAAGTACCATAGAGTTCCCCATCATGGATATTGCTTTATTTGGTAGAAATACTTAAATACAAAAAGTGTTTATATATGAAACAAGGTTTTGTTTTTTATATTGAAAAGTGTTCTAGTTAAAAATATGTTTTTGCTATTGTACGATTATTGAACGGAATGTCTGTCCATGGGTCGGTCCAAAATAATAGTTAGCAAATAAAGTTAGTAGGGAGATTATTATTAGAGAGAGATGCTGCAAAACACTATTTTCTGTAGTGGGTTGGCATGACTGAGCTGTGAGGTACATAGATCAAAGACGCGTCTGTATTTTCTCCTGAAAAATAATATCTATGATTACCGATTGTAACATTGCATTTTTTGGACAGGACATTTTTGGGAACTTTTTCATCCAATAACAGTAAAATTAGCACTTATTTTAACTAGAAAACACTTTCAAATACTCCTCAAAATTAAACCATTTAGTTTAGTAATAACAATAGTTAAATTCAAGTTACTCACTTTCTAATGTTCATTTCTGAAAAAGAATATCCAGATTAAGTTTGGGGAACTCTATGGGTACTTAGGTGAAAATGCCATATAGCATATTAGGACAAAAAAAATTTTACCTACTTAACTGAGAATTGTATTTCCAACATGCTGTGAATTCCAGCAAACATGAGCTTAAATGCGTATTTCCAACAGGCGGTATGCCTAAAATAATTAAAAAATTTAAAACATTTTGTTTCTCAAAAAATTTAAAGACCTGATGACACAATGCTCAACTAAAAAAATTGACGGACATCTTGGTGAGATTTGGCCTCCTGCTGAATTTAGGTCAATCAAAGAAACTTTGGTACATGGTTCTATGGGAGGACATTCTGTCATTCCATTACCGTCATTTACGTACCAAATGCGTGTCTGTTATGGTTTCATTATTTAATAAATAGAAATGTTTTTCAAAACTCATGTGTTTTATTTAAGATAAGACCCTAAGGATGTTTCAAAAAACTATCTTCAGTAGATCTCACATACAGCTTTCATTTAAAAATGCTATCTTCAGTAGTTAGTTGCATGTTTCAATTTACAATGTATCTTCAGTAGAGATTGCATGTTGCAATTACAATGCTTATCTTCAGTAGATATCGCATTGGTTTCATTACAATTGACTATCTTCATAGATCTCACGTTTCAATTACAATGCTATCTTCATTAGATCTCACAGGTCCTTACAATTCATATATTCAGTAGATTCGAATACCTGTTTCAATTAAGGAGATCTCATTAATCCACATGTTTCAACGACATGCGATCTTAGATTCTTGTCTGTTTCAATTAACAATGCTCTTCAGTTTAGAGCACATGTTTCAATTACAAACTACTAGAGATAAGAGACCTCCAACACGGAAAGCCACTATAAACTACCCAATTCAATTAACCATTAATTACGACAAAAAAATATCACAAAAACGTTGCAGTTCACCGGATGTTGTGACCCTGTGCTGCAGGGGTCTTTGGAACACACGTAGTACACTCAGTTTCCATGGTTTTATTGAAAGTTGAAGCCACCAAATAGAGGAGACATTTCCTTCAGGAAAGAAAATGTGAAAACACATCAAAATCCATTGTTTTTTTGTAAGCTACGATTTTTGTGATATTAGTACCGTAATTGTTAAACATCTTGTGAAAATGATTTGAAAAATGTTCCGAACCACTTCCGACTTGATTTGGTGGTTGAAAGTTCATGGTATCTTGTGTCAAAATTTAATTATCTGAATTTGGGCCCATTCATGTTAATTTCAGATCAAAACCCAACAAATTGTAGTTTTAAACTTACGTGTTAAAGGTGCGTGTTCCGATCGTCTTTGAGGACCCCCCCCTGAATTTACCCGGAAGTAGTATTAGAGTAGTATTTGATTTTGATGTAGATGAAGGCCGTATTTTTCTCATTGTCGTCAATTTATCAATTTCATTCCCAAGATATTGCGTCTCGCTACCATCAAAACCGCAAGTGTGTTTCCCACGGTGACGTTGTTGGGGGTATGTGCATGGCCAGGCTCTCATATTTCAAGTAGAGAACACCAATACACATATAAATCGAACAAGCACCATTAATAAGAAGGAAGTTGGTTTTAAAAATTCGAATGGGTTTATGAAATTTCAGTGTACCTTGTAATAAAATGTAATTTCTGAATTTGTTCCCAAATGTGCCCTTCGTGTAATTTAGCTCAAAATGAACCAAATTGTAGTAGCTTTAATTTTGGGTTAGGTTAAATTTGTTTTTGTTGTTGCCATTGGGAGGCCAATGCATGGGGTTGTATCATGAGTGATAGTAATATGAGATCTGGCTAAAATATTGCTCCAGGAGCATTCCTTTAAACTCGCCCTCAAAGTGTGCTTTTAAATGATAATGAGTATTACAACAGAAACAACTTTTTGTCGGCTTGAATTGCATGGCAGGCTTTTGTAGGCGATCGCCGTGTAATCGAAAGGCCATGGGATCATTGCCATTTTTGGCCAAAATTTGTTTTCCCCAAAAATTTATTATTTTATTTTAGAGTGAGAGATTGCAATGAATCAATGTCGGTAGTTGGTAAGGCAAGTAACAATAGTGATAGCTTGCCGCATGGCGGCTCCCAGGATCAGAAAAGCAGGGGCGCAAGGAAGAGTTACATACGGGCGAGAGTTATCATCAAATAGGTTGTCATGCAGAACTCTTTGATTTTGGAAAAAAAAATTAGGATTATTGTTGTATCAAGTTGACCACAGTATATACAAAATTCCTACTGAAATACATGTAAAGAGTTATGTGAAGCAGTTTCAACGTGTTGTTGATAACGCTCAATTTAAACTCTGCGTTTCCGCCCCTGCCTTTTCCGATCTGGAGCCGCTATTGCTGCCTTAAGTAATTCAACTGATTATTGCCCTGGACCATCATTTCGCGCAAATATCTCACGTGTGCTCAGGCGCGTATCCACCCCGGTGGTTCTGAGGGGGCAATTTCCCGGTAGGTGCACAAATGTCCGCGATCCAAAGCAAAAATTTTGCGGTCGCAGGCAAAGAATCCCGAAAAGGGGCTGATTTTACCATGGAATACCGTGTTTTATAATTATTTCCATTTCCCGATTTCCGCTTAAAAATGTTTTTCAGAGGGGGCACTCCGCCCCCCTCTGCCCCCACCTGGCTACGCCACTGCGTGTGCTGAGATGGCTTGGCAGCTCTCCTGCTGAGAGGGTGATTATTGCATTACGTACCCCTTAACGCGTCACTGGCACCTTCACAAAATATGAATTTCTTTCTTCAATTTGCTCTCAAATGATAGTCTAGGCCATTGTAAGAAAAGAGATATATGTTACCCATAAAAATAACATCCAACTCCCCAAACAGATAGGACATTGACACGAGGATAAAGACAAAAGACAACATTCAGTAATTTGTAGGCCAACTTTTAAGTTTTCCATAACTTTAATCAACAAATGTGTATATTACCTGAAAATTTACTCGACTCACTGATATTAAACCCACCAAGGTTATAGACCGATCAAGCATTGTGCATAGCGTGGGAAACAAGCTTACGGCGTGCGTGTTCTTGTGTTAAAAAACGCATTTTCCGTCGTCTGCTGCAAAAAATGTTCTGTTTACCCATAAGGAAGCTGATTTGGTCTTCCTCATTTCGGGGAGGGCTTTTGTATATAAAAGCCTTACAACCATGCAAAAATATCGATTTGAAAATCTTGAGGGGCGCACTATTTTTCAAATGTGCCAGTAATAGTACATGGGGCAAAAGTATTGGTTTAGTTTTTTCATATACAATGGTTGACACCCAATGTTTTCCCATACAGAATTTCATGGAGAACCCAGAAAATCATGGGGTCATTTTTAAAATGTGTTTTGGGAGGGGGAAATTAAAAAAAAAAAAAAAAAAAAAAAAAAACAATAAAAGTGCAAATTGTTTTAATAATTATGACCAGTCTGTTCGGTTGCTAATAAGGTTTCTAAAAAGTTACAGTTTGCCATATTTACGACCTATTGTTTTAGTACAATAGGTCAGAAAGTCAAGGTCATTTTTTATAGATGGCGATTTTGTTGAAACGGTTTTAAATCGATCATTGGGTTCATACTAAAATAGAAAATGTAAATAGATGTCTGTTGTTTCACCTTCGAAGTGAGACTTAGAGAATTGTGGGGTCTCCATAAAACCCTGTGGACCACGGCCATGATTTGCCCTCTTAATTATTATCAAACTTCATTGACATATATATTTTCGGCTTCTGTACCGTGAAGAAGCAATTTGGCACCATTTTCTAAACAAAACCGATGAATCGGAAATTTTACCCCCAGATATGTGACCTTGAATCCTTTTTCCTTGTAACGCATTTTTCCTTGATAAACTACTTTTTCCTTGTACATCCGTTTTCCTTGTAACTCCTCTTTTCCTTGACTTTTGTAATATAACTCTCAGGTAGGGCAAAACTATACCTTCGGTAATTCCTGGACAAGGTATGAACATGAATGTTACTTTAAAACAATTTGCCCTCTTTTATATTTTGACCCCACCTGTATAAAACTTTCCCCCAAGAATTCATCCAAAGAAACACTTTAAAAAATGACACCCATGATTTTGGAATCCTCATACAATTTTGATTAAGAAAAACCTTGGTGGCAAGATTGTATATGCAAATTTTCACAAAAATACAGTTCCACAGGTACTATAAATGGTCATGGTGGGATTTCATGTAATGAAACAAGGCGACACTCGTATTTACGCGATGAGTAAAATGGTCCCCGCCCGAATGTTGCGATCATACATGTGATAAATGAAACTTAAATCACTACAACCCCATCCCCAATACCCCACAACACCGAACCCGTCAGCCCCAACACCCTGCAACACACCATCCCCTCCTTAACACCCGTCACACCCAACACCGCACCCCCAATACAAATGTGAACACGCCACCCCTTTTTCCAACCCCCGCGCCATTCCCCTCCCCAACACCCCGCAACCGCCTTCCCTCCCCAACACCCCGAGACACCCTGAAACACTCCCATCCCCCTCCCAAAACACCACGCAACACTCCCACCCCCTCCCCAACACCATGCAACAATCCACCCCCCCCAAACACCCCGCAATTACCCAACCCCCTCCCCACACCCCGCAATACCCAACCCCCCATCCCCAACCACCCGAACCGAACCGCCTTTTCCCCTCCCCAACACCCCGACCAGACATTCCACTCACACCAACAACACCCTGCAACAACAGTCACAATCCACAACACCCTGCAACCCCCACCCCCTCCAAACACCTCACAACACTCCCACCCCCTCCCCAATACTGTAACACCCAACCCCCTCCCCAACACCCGCAATGCCGCCTGCAATACCCAATCCCCTCCCCAAACAACCAGCAAGTACCCAATCCCTCCCCCAACACCCCGCAAAACCCCGCCCCCCAAACAACCCCACTCCTCCCCAACACCAACCCCCTCCCACAACACCCAACCCCTCCCCAGCACCTACCCCCTCCCCAACACCTCACTCCCTCCCCTATAGCATAGTAAGTCTCATGTAGCCCCCGAAGGAAGTTCGCCTATCCGAGGTACCGTTAAGAATACAGCAATTATGCATATTTTAATTAGTCATTTGCAACCTAAGCCGCATATATCACCTACTTTCGAATGGCAAAAGATGTGGCCCATGATAGGCTATTATTCAGCAAAGGAATGTTGGAGTATCCAATGTACATTTCAACAATATATGACAATTACGCTGATTTTTGCATATTTAATAGCTCAGTTGCATACTCAATTTGCCCGAAATACGCCCAAAATCTACTCAGGTCAAGAACTTCTTCAGCCACTTCCTTCCACCAAATTACTTCATTATACGCCTTACAGATAACTCTGGAAAGAAAACTTGTACACAGGCCTGGCAGGGAAAATTTCATAAAGTATGAAATTAGATACTTAATTAGCTTATTTTACGACCAAAATCTATCAGGCGAGGAGAACTCATCAACTCGCTTATGTCCACCAAGTTACATATTGTCGCCCTTCGGAAATCCCAGATAATGGTTATACGACATGGGTAACATTTTGTACAGACGGACGGAACGACACGACAATAAGGACGAACGGTTACGGACGCTGCTCATTTTTTATAGTCCCCGTTCAGAACTTAGTTCGGCCCGGGGGGAACAACAAAAGGCGGGGCAACATGATAGCGGCAACATGATAGGGTATTTTGAAGCTAGTGTGTTGGAGGTCCTTATGTCCATGGTATAATCGAAACCTTTTACAAATATTTGTGCATGTTTTGTTTTCTTTATTTTCTGTGATGAATATCAATAACTATCTTGGGAACTGATTTGGACAAATCGAAAGTGTAATGATCAAAGATTGGTTTGAACAGATCCATCGGGCTAAAACACCAAAATCATTTCTGGCCTCCTCAACCTAACTGTCTACCCTTAGAAGATAAAACAACTAGGCTCAAGCTCTCAAAGAAGTGGTTATGCAAAACCAACATAGTTGGCAAGTGGCATCTGGGACAGTACAAGAAATCCTGCTGGCCGACGAATAGAGGATTTGATACTTTCTTTGGTAGGTTGTCTCTGCGTTTAGATCTGCCTTCTCTACCCCAGATTGTTTTAAATTAACCATATCCTCCCACAGATTCTTTCTTTGATTTTTTCTACTTTCTACCTCACATGACCTACATTGATCCAATTTGTCCTTGTTGACATAAAAATAAACAAAAAGTCAAAATGTTCACCAATGCCATGCTTGATTTTAATGCATCATGCATGTTCACATTTGTTATTAACAACATCTTTCAAATCTTCCCCAAATGGGGAAACTACTGCATCAAATTATGGAATAATAGGACTCCCCTGTCTGCATTTGCTTTCCAAATCATCTTGGGTTCATTCTAAGCTGCAATAAAGGTTTTCTTGATTGAATTATATTGAAATTTGTTGTTTCTTTTAAATTCAGTGTTTCCAAAAAGGTCTGAACAAAATATAACGGGGTATTATGTTGTGAGTATACGGTATGTGATCCACTTAGACCATTAATTGTTGACAATACAGAATTAAGATACAGGCAAAATAAGATAATAAAAACAATGAATAACATTGAGATTACAATCACCTTATACAGGCGGTGACGGCCAAGCCTCACTCATTATAGCAATTCACCAAAAATGTCAAAAGAAATTACAGCAATACAGAGTGCAAACCACAAACCAATTTGGGTGGTTTGATGTGGGTCTGCCATGGGGGTTCCCATGATCTACATACAACCTCGTCCTTGTTCGTTATTAATACAAAAAAATCCAAAATAACCTTTCCAGTGGAGTTGGTTTGATTTTTACAGGTCAACGAGAATTTTTATGGGTCAAATAACAGGGGTTCCGTAAAAAAATGTGAAAATTCTGATTTTTGCCTTGGTGTATGTTTGTGTGTAAGCTTTGCTATCAAAAATATCCCATCTGAAAGTATAAAGCTGAGACAATGGTTATTGGGGTACACAAAATTTAAAAAAAAATTTCTAATTTCGTATAGGAGCAAATACGAAATTCATCATATGTTTATATTGAAATATAAGCAAATCAAAATCACCTCTTTTGTCTCTATTTTAGCATTTCTGTAGCAAATACAAGGTAAGAAACTATGAGTGTCTACTCCAATGAAATTAACTATTTATGAAACAAGTGTGAGTGCCTCAAAAATCTCTCGTTGCACCTTTAACTCAACGTTTGGGAAAATAAGAAAATATTCCTTGACAACATATAAAAAATTCAGAATTTTTAGTCAAGATTTCGCTTTTATGGGTTAAACCAATGGCGGCGTCTGAAATTGGAATTTCTTGGCTGCCCTCCCCTGCACCTCATACAGAAAAAAAATACTTGCAAAAAATGTGATTAACTCTCGGAAAAGAAACCATGCATTTTGACTTTATTATTATTGTCACAATACATTTTCACTCTTCAGAAGGGTAAAAATACTCTTGAAGAAATATTGTAGTGAAATTTCTGATATCTTTCAAGGCTCATGATTACTTTCAGTAACCATACATTTACTTTTGAAATTGGAGGATACAGGATTTTGGTGGTATGTGAAATAAGCTACACAGCCATATTCTTGGCTCTACTCCAAGGGTACCACCTTGATACATTATTGATGCAGTATGGCCTACAACTAAGTACTTGCCAAGTAGACAAGCCACTGGTTGCAAAACAGTTATACGACAAAACCACAAGTTTGTTTCCCACGGTATTTAGTGGTCAGCGTATACAAGTGTCGGGCTCCCATATCGGGGTAGAGAATATGATAGACAAAAATCGGAACAAACACCTTTAAACAAAAACTTCAAAAATGGGCATTTTTACCACAGTTTACCCTATGCACATGAAACATTTTTTTTTTCAAATAATACAAAATCAGCCATATGCAAACAAGTCAGGAAATCATTTTGCGATGTTGCTACTGTTTCAGGGATGTAAGCTTTCCAGAAATATCCAGATTTCCAGAAATTTAGCCATAAAAAAATCTGTTAATTTTTACTTTTAAGCTTTTTTGACATTTATGGACTTGGGTAATGTTATTTCAGTATATTCAAGCATAACCACATTTTTTTGGTAGGGTATACCCAACTCCTTCTGTAGCGTTTTGTTTGGACGATTCCCGCATAGACGTTTGGCATCGCGCGCATACGTTTGGCCGCTGGGGCAAGGGCCGGATTGATTTTCAGGAAATCAATGATATGCCCACTTTCATGGGGATTGCACAAATCATTTATTTCTACTGTTTGTTTGCATACAGGACACCTTACAGGTAGTGAGGATTACTTCACTCATGAGCACACAGGCTGTGGGCTCACTATGACTCCTGATTGCACCAATTGGAAAGGATACGACCTGAGAGAGAATGAGGAGGTTGTGTATGGTTTTAATGGAACTTACGGGACTCACATGTTTACACAGCGCGTCCAACAGATCCTGGAAAAACATGACCAAAAGACGGTAAGATTTGGGTTTTTATATTGATAATTTATGATCTGACATAAAATGCACAATTGGTTGTCCTATAGTGGGGACTTTCCCAAAAGATAATAGTTTGGCCGACTATTAGGGCTGTCATTGATATGCCTTCTATCAACACATAAGCCGTATCTTGACATGGCGCTATAAAAAACAGGATATCAACAAACTTGTATAATAAGCATTCTATTAAAAAAAGGATATGGTCTGCTCTAAAATGATTAATTTATGACCAATTCTTTTTTCAGGGCTTATTATATAATGAATATAACAAACCTTGAAAATAAAGTTCAGTAAAAATATGAGTAGTTCTGCATACCTGACATTGAAGTAACCTGACCTATATTAAATCTTTAAGTTCATTTACCTCCAACTCAAGACTAACTCAACATCCCAAAGGAGACCCTGTCTGGAGTTGACTGGGTCACGTGGGTGGGTAATGAGTTTCCAGTGTGACCAGTCTAGACTAGGATTTAGATAAAGCATACAGTTAGTGTGAATGAATGATAAAATTGTATTGAAATTGACGTCAACATTATGTTGATGTTGTGATCAAGTTATATCAACATGCCGATGACAGCCCTACTGACTACCGTGTTGTTCCTAATAAACGCCCCTGCTCTAATAAACGCCCCCTACGATTTTTGGACAAAACAATTCAAGAAAATGAGTTCAGCTTACCTAAATCGCATGATTTAATGGCCAGGACTGTCGTAATCTGCATCATAATCGCTGTTGTCATCAATACTTTCTACAAAGTACAACTTTAGTGATGTTAGTGGATTTCATGTGTATAATGACATCTGGACCCCAGTAATCTGTTATAAACTGTGTAAGGTGATTTTTGTGGGGATTTTTTACTTTCCATTTTGGACTGTAATAAACGCCCCCTCTTTTGAAAAATGCACCGCCCCTGGGGCGTTTATTAGGAACAATACGGTATGTGATTAATATGAGTCTGATCCATCACTGCACTAATAAGCTATGCCTAATTTGAACCAAAAGTATATACTCTAAGTGACCCCTAAATGAACTTTGACCTGTACATCTGTGCAACACACAATGCCACTTTTTATATTGCATAACCAATAACCATACTAGGTATGATATGGATCAATAACTGCACTAAAAAATAGACAATGTTCTAACCAAAAGTGTACATCAAATGTTTGATGCACATTCAGACACACACACACATCACAGATCATGCTTCCATAATGTCATTCCAATTAAAATTAGACAACCTAAAATGTCTTCTTACCTAGAAATGAAAATACAGCCCACTTAGGAACCAAAGGAGTGGTAAAACTTAATTGAAAATCTTTCTGACTTATCTTTCCATTTTCTTCAATTATTTGCAGCCACTATTTCTCTATCTACCATACCAAGCCGTGCATTCTCCTATCCAAGCCCCAGAATCTTACACTAAGCCATACGATTTCATCAAGAACAAAAATCGGCGTATTTACGCTGGTATGGTCACATGTATGGATGAGGGAATTGGAAACATCACCGACACCTTGAAAAAAGTCGGAATGTGGGATGATACCGTCATATTCTTTTCAACAGGTGGGTGATGCATATGTAAAGTCTACATTATTTTGGCTAATCTTCTATACTACTAAATAAAATGAGATATGTCTTTCCTGCTATGCGGTTTGTTATGCTTTGACATATTTGGCACAAAGGTAATGGAGGGTAGTCTGGCCTTTATTATTAGGGTCTCCGAGTGACCTAAAAGATCAAGGGTCACCTAGAGGTCAATTTGCATAGAAATGCCCTATGGCCACCAAATTTGGTCAAAAGGACCGCTGACCTGAGCACAGACCAAATCTGAGGTCAAAGGTCACACATGGGGCTATGCACTAGTTATGGCTAAATGGGCAAAAGCAGTGATCATAATGAGCTTATCACATATGTGGATTTCCAGAATTCATAGTAAAACTGTACAGATGATGCAACACCATCGCAAATATACTGCACGCATACATCTTAACTTCAAAATAGCGATATTTCCATCAGGCAGACGGCAACATTACAACAAAACATTCCACTTTTGCCATCAATTTTGGCATGAAACCTGCCAGATTTTTTGGTTCCATTTATATTCCTCTATATTTCTGTGTCATTGATGCACTTATTGGACCATGCTAGGCAATTTCCTGGGCCTCGCACACCAAGAATTTTAGCGGTAAAGATTGGCCTGTTGTGACATGCAGCCAGCACAATTTGTGGGCAGACCAGATGATATCGGGTTACAGTTTTATTGAAAAATGGCCTAGAGGCGAGACATTGTGCATGGAAATCTAGGGCAGGTTCCAGCCATAATCGCCAGTGTCTTCCTAGCTGTTAGTAATGATCAGCTTCACTGCGCTAAAACCTAAAGTTTGGGCATAAAAACTGGCTGAATTTGTGCAAGTTGAGTTTGCGATTTTTGCTCATACCTTCAGAACCATTTAGTAGTTGTTAATTACATTTGTGTGCCTGCAGCTAATAGCACACTTCCTAAGCATATAATCAAGACTAGTGGCAGATATGCATGGATAGGTTTAAAGTTATTATTTGCAAAGCAAAATGTTAGGTTTTTCTGGGCTACCTTGTATTTGAAACAGATTAATAAATTGTTAATGTTTCAGGTCAATAAATATACAATGTATTCTAATGAATATTCACACATGTATCCCAGATAATGGTGGACAAGTCAAACAAGAGGGTAACAACTGGCCATTGCGGGGCTGGAAAGGATCACTCTGGGAAGGGGGCATGCATGGCTTGGGTTTCGTCAGCAGTCCCCTCTTGTCAGACCAAGTTAAAGGCACCGTATACAAAGGACTGATGCATGTCTCTGATTGGTTCCCGACCATCGTTGCTGGACTCGCTGGGGGAAGTGTAAACGGAAGTCAACTTGATGGTCACAACATGTGGAAGGCAATAAGGTAATAAAAATGTTGATGGTTATAAGATATTTTGTTTTATTTCTATTCTTCAGATAATGGCGGTATGGTAACACAAGGAGGCAACAATTGGCCCCTTAGAGGCTGGAAGCACTCACTATGGGAAGGGGGTGTGCATGGCGTGGGTTTCGTCACTGGGGGCGCTCTACCGGACGCACGGCGTGGTACTTCTTATCAAGGACTGATTCATGTCAGTGATTGGTTCCCAACAATCGTCAGTGGACTGGTTGGAGCCAGTTTGAATGGGACTAAACTAGATGGCTATGATGTATGGAAGGCTATTAGGTTTGTGAGGCAGTTGTATACATGTAGCTTGCTTGGCTAGTATTCATTCCAGAGTTTACTTTGTATTTGAACTCTATCTTTTTACTCATTTTTCCCATTTCTTGCGTGTCTAGTACTCATTCCAGAGTTTTCAAAGGGGCACCACCCTATCCTCAGCCTCGACCCCACCTTTCACACCCCTCAACCCCACCTTTCACACCCCTCAACCCCAACCTTTTCACACTATCAAACCTGCAATTTTAATATCATTAAAACCTTGTATTTGTCTCATCTCCTCTGCAAAATATTTTGACCAACTTTGTTTCCCATTTTGATGCTACAAGCTAAAGTATGGTTTGTTTTATATGGTAACCAGACATTTTTAGAGTACTCTATGGGTTATTGTAACACACCCACACACACTTACCACTCACATTAAAATGGTACGTCAGATTCAAATAAAATCTTGGAATTAAAGTATTTTGGTAATGGCCATTCCTATGAAATAGAGAAAAATATATGTTGTGATTGGGTGGGGCACCTTTAACTCTTTTATTACTCATTCATTGCTTTGCATGTCCATTACTCATTCCAGAGTTTTTACTCTTTTTTTACTCATTTTTCCCATTGTTTGCATGTCAAATACTCATTCCAGAGTTTTATTTTATTTTGGGCCACCAGATATTTTGTAGATGGATGTTGCTACATATGTTACTCGTCAACCACAAAGGTGGTTCACATGTTATATTCTATGAGTACAGAGACAACAAAAGCCGATAACTGCAAAATTCTGGTTTGAACTCTTTTACCACTTTTTGTTATCAACTTCATGATTTAGCTGTAACATTTACACATTTTTCAAATGAACGTGTGACAAGCTACTCATTGTTGCATTCTCCTTGTTTTCATTTCCACACAGCTTGGGCGATACATCACCACGTACAGAGTTCTACCCACAAAATAGACCTAACAGCCTTCACCAAGTCGAATTCAAAGGTATTCAGATTAAAGGTCAGGTGAATAAATTCAATACATCTATTAGAGGTGCCATCAGGGTGGAGATGAAACTTATCCTGGGCGATCGTTAGTCTTGATATTAATAGCAAATCAGTGACTACTGCAACCCAAAAACTAGGAACGTACATCTAAATTTGAAAATTTAGATTTTTACATTGTTCTAATCTGCAGTGATGGTAGTTAGCGATACTATCTATTGTATCCTTTAGACATTACGAAATGATACAACAGTGCATTTTTTGTGCTCAAAAAAGGCCCATCAGACACCCCTATGCACACATTAAAAATTTGGGGAGCCCATGCCTAGTAGTAGCGGTCCCACGATAGCATCGGTACGCCCATCCTCATCATCACTGGCATCCATGATCCTATGCTCTTTTTGTGTCTCAGTTCGGGGCAACATGTTGAATTTTTATTGGAATTAGACATAATTTTTCCCCTGATCGCAGATTTATTGGGACATATATTTATATATCGCATTCTGGAGGATTTTTTGTACAACTACTGTTCAACGGAGCTTTGGTGGATGACGTTGTTGATGATGTTTGTTAAGATTTTTTTTTCAAGATTGGAATTTGGAGGAACAGATTCGGAAGTTCAGAAGTCGGAAGATCAGAATTCGAAAGATGTTGATATAAGTATAGTATTATCCTTCAATGGTGCCCAGCGAGCCTCAGGCCGTTTTTCGCCTCGCTCGTACTGCGGGTATTAAGTGGGCTTATTCTTTGGCAAGGTTTAGCTCCCCCCTTTTGTAAGTCCACCAATTTGACCGCCAGGGCAAGTTGGGGAAATGTGTGTCCCTGTGTAGTGTCTGGCCCCTTGCATTTATTATATTTTTCTTTCGCCCTGTTATAGCCTCACGGTGTAACCATGTCATCTGTTTTTTGTTTTTTTTCTCAGTGATTTCCAGCTCGTGCCGCATGAATCTCTAATTCTTCTCAAGATTTGGGGGGGGGGGGTGCCCTGCGTCTGTCTGTCTCGTCCACCTTGTCTCCTTGGCCTTATCCTATTTACATTGGATATCAGTTCTCGGCACGGGTTAATACTATATAGAACATCGCTGCATGTGTCGTCTTACTTTTGATGTTGCAGAAAGAGGTCTTCTACCGTGCCACTCGCGCAAGATGTTGAGGGTAAGTTCCTTCGAAAGACAAGACAAGAACCCTCATTGAACTGTGTTGAAGTGATGTATTGTTCAGAGAGACCTGGATATATATTACAGAGTTTGGCTCAAGAATTGGAATCCAGAATTTGGACGAATTAGATGTGTATATGGAGAGGAAGACAAGATGATTTAAGGCCAAGGCTACACACAGTTCCATTCCGTCCAGGGCATCCCCTCCGGCGTCAGCGCCAGCGATGATCACCCAAATATTTTCTACCAATACCGACCAATCAAGATTTAACCTTTGAGTTAGTCTCCAGGCGATACTAATACCGTGGTTGCAGAGGGGCTACATAACAGTTTAAAGGGCAAGTTCGCCCAGCAACACTATCTTCTTATGAAGATTAAGGGCCTATGATTGATGTCGAAATAAGAGTGATTAAGTGCATACTTCGAATGGTTAATCTATCCACTCCTTCCACATAGTGAATTGAAGATTATCAGAAACGGTTGAGTTGTCCGACGATGCCGCCTCTCTACAAGTTTAAATTAAATCAAACCATGGCTATATTGATACCGGTGGTACCGGTTAAGACGACGCTAACGGCTTCCTACACTTGGGTTATCCAGCTGCGAATCGATGTAGTCAACTTTGGATACTTCGCTTCGGTTCCTATGATGATTCTCTAATACGTGAGCAGTCGGGCTGTCACATATCTCCGTATAGAGTATTAGAGTTTAGTTAGAGTAATAGATAAAGCCGCTAGAACGGGCATCCGTGGTGATGAATATGATTATAGGTCTGAGATAGGCAACCGTGGTAGCAGTCAATAGAGCCCATCGGCCATGTTAAGAACTATTTATGTTGATAGAGAATGGGACAACGGAACGGTAGTACCCGTAAGACCGGAGGTTTTTTTCGTGGTGGCTCGATAGCATTGTGTGATGATTTGTTATAGAAATAATAATGAGTGTCATGATTATTTAGAGTCTGTTTACTACTTGACGGACCGTGGTTCAGTCCCGTGGTTTAACTAGGTTCTATTACTCAAAGAACGCCGATGTTACTTTTAATTAATTAAGGGTCATGAGTTAGTCCAGTTCGTCATACAAGTAAAATGAGTCTTTCAACGGCGAGGAGAGTTGGAGTTAGATATTCTTGCAACACGAGTCAGAGCTTTTCCTCCACGGCTCCGAGGAAAGTTAGAGCTGTCGATGCGGAGGTTGTTTATCAAGAAGGGAATATTCTTACTCCGCCTCTTTTCAGGAGTACAGTAGTTCACAGTCAGGCCTGTCCGTCTGCCTAACCGATCGCTGGGCTGTTACCGTGGTTATTCTGTGAAAGTGCTTCAACCGTTCTTTAGTCGGAGCTAACCGTCGGGCCGTCACCATTGTTCACCGGATGTACACGCTTCTACTTTTCCTCCGTAGAACCAAACGTTCTTCATCTAGTAAACCATCGGGCCGTTTTGTCTACCATAGTGACGTTCATTCTCGCTTCCTACCAGGTCTAGGCAAGGCGTGAGCCGTCGTCGTGCTTTCAGAAAATGTTCCTCCTCTCCCGTTCACTCATCCGTACCAGAAAGGTTGAAGATTCCGTGTTCTGTTCTTCAAGACGCCTCTCGACTTCCAGAGGTTGTTGTAGTCTAGTTTAGTATGCAATTCTTCGGAGAGATATTCCTTTGATAGTAGTTGGTGTTTCTCCTACAGAAGATAGCTTATCGTTAAGACATTCTTTCTCCACTACGCCCTAGGTGTTTGTTTCATGCGAGTAGCAAGAAAAGACATCAAGATTCTCCTAGCAATATTTATGAAAAGTTTTAGAGGCTCCTTCGGATAGTTCTTCACGGCGGGGATTCAAGTTCTATGATCAGAGGATATTTATGGATCAAGACATAGTGATGACTGTTTCATATCTTTATACTAAGATCCAGATCCGATTATGTTATTAGAAGGCAAGGTTTCTACTCCGACGGGAACGTTCCTCTGGCAACAAAGACATAGCCTCTTTTAGTTGAATCTTTTATAAGAGTTCAAGTTGCATGATGTCTATGATTTTCGAAATCAAGACGTAAGATGAGATGATTTCTGTCAATGTTAGTATTTAGGGAATTTATAGCTTGCGGTAAAGTGATGTCTGCCTCCCAGGATTGTATACGGGAAAATTAAAGTGTGATGGGTTATGGCGATATCTTTAGAAGTAAACTATCCGGAAGTGGTTTATTCTTCTCCATGACTATTTCTTAAGATTCATCACAACTATGAGCCTACCTCAGGGACAGCTCTCTTCCTATGGCAGTTCAAGCTGAGATTCTGGGACTACTCAACCACTATTGGCTAATGCACTCCACTCATTGCTCTTTCTAGTCGAAGTACTCCCAGTTTAGAGCGCACGGTGATGATGAAGTTGGGTGACAGATTCTGATTGAAGAGGATACCAAACTGTGAAAGATTTCCCGATTTGTGGTGCGGATGTCGGCTCTTCTGAAAAGTAAATGTTCTGG